>JANAVB010016260.1:0-46811 GCA_029216955.1 Iris pallida | reverse complement strand
GAGAGAGAGAAATCATCTCTTTCGCTTGGAGAGAAAACCAAGCCTTTTTCCCTCTTATTTTTTTTTTTTTACTTCTGATTTCGGAAAGGACGATTTTTGATCACTTGTTGAGTCGTTGGCGCTCATCACCGAATGCAATGTGAAGCGAGTTTGTCCAAAAAATGCATTTGTTATATCTTGGGGTAGATCATCGGCATCCCGGTTGCACACATTCTGTGGTGTCAGAGTACTATCCTAAGGACAAAAATAATGTATCATGCTCGATTTACTTTTCTTTCTTTTTTTTCATGTTTTCTGCATCAAATTTCCTGCATTAGTTTTCTACATGTTAGGAATTACTCTACCTACCAAACTCGACTAGGCTCACTCCACTCGACTCAACCCGGCTCGACACAATTCAACGTACTTACCTTTTAAAGAGAACCAAACCTGCCCATTAGCTAAAACCAAATGTTAACGTTTGTATTTTTTTTAATTCAAACATGCTCAATCCATGCCTGTTATGTCTTTGGACAAAAAATGATTGAAAAACTCACACAGGAGGACTCTATTGTGCATCAGTATGGGTGTAATTCCAACCTAAAGCAAATTATAGGTAGTGTATAAAATAAAAGTACATATTGGAAGCACTTCAGTTACAATATGTAGTTGCAAGCTACAAATACTTTAATTTTTGCATGTTCCTCAATTTGGACACCAGGAAAAATATTACCAAAAATATATTCTTTGTAGTAGTAAATTACCAATCACAACAATATTTAGAACCCATTTCCTATATAAACTAAAACCATTGGAATCTCATGAGAAGTGAGTCTAACCCAATAGGACCAAATTAATCCCCAGTTGTCATATTTAGACCTGTGCTTAATATATATTATTAGCTAAAACCTACAAGAAACCTAAGAATGACGATTATCATTTATTCTAAAATTGCAAATTCTCCTTTTAATAATTTGCATTCCGCAATCGATCTGAAATATAAGGAGTTGCGTTTAGTAGGATTTTACACTTGTTATACCAAGCTCTAATTCAGATTTAGATCCTCTATAACTCAAATAGAATTATAAAATAAACCAATAGATAAATTAATTTAAGAACCATCCTGGACGATGATGAAATTGATGTCATACGTAGTTCACCAACATCTAACATATGCGAATTCCCCGATCGAAATGAAAGAGAGGGGACTAATAAGCAAATGAAACATATAGGGGAAAGATCAATCTCACATAGTGGGACCATCGGTGGAACAGCAGAGAGGGCTGCTTCCTTCTCAGAGACGGCTGCCAATGAAAGAGAGAGGAGGAAGAAAAAGGAGGTGTCGAAGTTGAAGTGAGGTTAAGACCCCAAGTCTCCTCGAGCTCACACTTCTCCGTTTTTTATAATCATCATCCATTCGCTCTCATAGCCATCGTTTCTACTCCCTTCCCTTTGAATAGAACACATCCTGTAAGGGCTTGTTTGGTAAAATGGATTTACAACTGTAAGAGCATCTCCAACCCTATTGTGGCTTTAGAAAAAAGTTAATGCCACGTAGGAATGACAAAATTTTATTCAAAAGTTCTTCTTCAATGCAATTGTCAAGTCAATTGTAAAACTTATGTGGCAAAAATTAAAGAAGATATTGTGAAGTTGATTATTATTCTACTATATAATATGAAAACTTGGTGGTAAAACTTTTGAATTCCTAAATACCCTTGAGTATTTGTAAACAATATATTATCATGTCAACTTGCATGTCATTTATATTTAAGAGTCAAAGCAATAAAGTTTGCATGCTATGAAATCTTTCCTTTCTATACAACTCTTTATGTTCCAATGATAATAAATTTTTATGTATTACCATTTCCAAAGGTTATTATTCTCAATAAAAAAAAAAATCGTACTTCGAATTCCTTAGCATTGTAAAAGAAAAACATACACATGTGAATAGTCATATTGAAGAACGACAATATCTATTCTACTATATAATAGGAAAACTTGGTGGTAAAACTTTTGAATTCCTAAAATACCCTTGAGTATTTTGTAAACAAGATGTTATCATGTCAACTTGCATGTCATTTATATTTAAAAGTCAAAACAATAAAGTTTGCATGCTATGAAATCTTCCCTTTCTATACAACTCTTTATGTTCCAATGATAATAAATTTTTATGTATTACCATTTCCAAAGGTTATTATTCTCAATAAAAAAAAATTCGTACATCGAATTCCTTAGCATTGTAAAAGAAAAACATACACATGTGAATAGTCATATTGAAAAGACGAAAATATCTATTCTACTATATAATAGGAAAACTTGGTGGTGAAACTTTTGAATTCCTAAAATACCCTTGAGTATTTTGTAAACAAGATGTTATCATGTCAACTTGCATGTCATTTATGTTTAAAAGTCAAAACAATAAAATTTGAATGCTATGAAATCTCCCATTTCTATACAACTCTTTATGTTCCAATGATAATAAATTTTTATGTATTACCATTTCCAAAGGTTATTATCTATTCTACTATATAATAGGAAACTTGGTGGTGAAACTTTTGAATTCCTAAAATATCCTTGAGTATTTTGTAAACAAGATGTTATCATGTCAACTTGCATGTCATTTATGTTTAAAAGTCAAACAATAAAGTTTGAATGCTATGAAATCTCTCATTTCTATACAACTCTTTATGTTCCAATGATAATAAATTTTTATGTATTACCATTTCCAAGGTTATTATTCTCAATAAAAAATAAATAAATTCGTACTTCAAATTCCTTAGCATTGTAAAAGAAAAATGCATACACATGTGAATAGTCATATTGAAAAGACGAAAATACTATAGATAATTTATAATATTCTAATTAAAATACGTGCAAAGCACGTACATGTAGACTAGTCTTTTTAGCATCTCCCAACCCTATTGTCTTGTTAAGTGTTGTGAGTCTTAGGTGGCTCCTATGTGGCATGAGCCACAAGACAATGTCTTGTTATGTGGCAAAATATATCTCAAAAGACAATGATAGAAAAACTCTCTCAATGCAAAAGTATTGAGACAATAAAAATTATTTTTTTCAACTTCCAAGGCAACTTTTAAGACAACTACTCATCTTCTTTCTTTTTCTAATATTTTTTTTCATAATTGATGACATGTAAGAGAAGACATTGTCAAGTGCATTGTCTAGAACAAGACAATCAACTTCACAATGTCTTCTTTAATTTTTGCCACATAAGCTTCACAATTGACTTGACAATTGCATTGGAGAAGAACCTTTGAATAAAATTTTGTCATTTCTATGTGGCAACAACTTTTTTCCAAAGTCACGATAGGGTTGGAGATGCTTTATAGACAATGCACTTGACAATGTCTTCTCTTCCATGTCATCAATTAGAATAAAAAATATTAGAAAAAGAAAGATGAGTAGTTATCCTAAAAGTTGTCTCGGAAGTTGGAAAAAATATTTTATTGTTTTCTCAATACTTTTGCATTGGAGAGAGTTTTTCTATATCATTGTCTTTTGAGATATAATTTTGCCACATAAACAAGACATTGTCTTGTGGCTCATGTCACATAGGAGCCACCTAAGACTCACAACACTTAACAAGACAATAGGGTTGGAGATGCTTTAAGGGCTTGTTTCCTAAAACGAATTTGGATTTGGATTTGGATTTGGATTTGGATTTGAAAATTCAAATTTCAAATTCAAATCAAATCCAAATCTAAATCCAAAACCAAATCATAAATTTTCAAATCCAAATCCAAATCCAAATCTAAAACCAAATCCATATCCAGCTCCAACAAACATAGGATTTGGTAATTAGTTATTATAATTATAATTATAGTTATGATTAATAATTAAATTATTATTTAATTAAAAATAATAAATAATAAATTAATAATTAATACATAATGATGATTATATGACGATTAATAAATTATTAATTAGTTATTATAATTATGGTTATTATTAATAATTAAATTATATTATTAAATTAATAAAATAAAAATATATAAATATTAATTAGCTATTATAATTATAATTGTAGTTATGACTAATAACTAAATTATTATTATAATTACGATAATAGTTATGATTAATAATATTATTAGATATAATGATGATTATAATGACGATTAATAAATTATTAAAAAATTTTATTAATATATTAGTTTTAAATTATTAAAAAATAATTATTAATTCTGATGATAATTTATGATAACTAACTATTGGTTATTTTTTATTAAAATAATAACTAATTTCTAGTATAATTTTTTTTGAAATATAACAATAATAATGACTAATTTTAATTACTATAAATAAAATATTTTAAAATAGTAATTATAAATTAATATAATGATGATAATAAATTATTAATAAAATTATTATAATATTTTAATTAAAATTATAAATTATAATTAAAAATATGATGACATTGTGATTAAATATATATATTAATTATAAAAAACAGTAATAACAAATTATTAATTAATATTAAATAAGACTAATAATAAAATTATTAATTAATTTATAATAAGACTAATAATAAAATTATTAATTAATATTATAATAACAGATTATTATATATTAAATAATAAAATTATTAATTAATAAAATTTTAACTTAGATTATAATTGTGATAACTAACTATTAGTTATTTTTTATTAAAAACAATAATAATTTTTATTTATAAATAAAATATTTTTTAAATAATAATGACTATTTTTAATTAACTATTAGTTAATTTTGATAACCTATAAATTAAATATTTAATGAATTATTAAAGAATTACTTTTTTTCCTCCCAAATTCAACCTCTTTTTCCAAATTCAAATTTTTGATTTGATCATACTTTCCATATCCAAATTCATCTCCAACCACCATAGGATTCCATAGATTTAGCTCCAATTCATAAAATCCTAAAATCCAACTCCAAATATAGTTTACCAAACGGCCCTAATGGGAATGTCAAGTTTACAACAAAATGCTTACAACTTTCTTACAACCTCTCTCCCCCACCAAATTACACGTGGGTCCCACCGGGTCCACTGTCACGCCCCGCTCCCGTAGGAACGATCGTCCTCGCTAAGGCGTGATGCCGCACGAGTCTAGATTGCGCTCGTGCAAGGCGGGTTCCATAACGCCGATTTCAACGGCTGCGATGGGGTCGTCGTACAGAAGTCCCATGCAGAGACATTGAACATGCAGTAAAAATTTAGAACAAAACACAAGTTATTCAAAGCCCTTTTTATTGATATTGAACAAGGTTACAACGGGGGCACAAGGCCAAGATTACAATCACTCAATACACTCGTCTCACATTACAATCACTCAGCTCTCTCTCATCTCTCAATTACAAGTCTTGAGCCAGCGGAAGCTTCGGAAGGCGACGTCCATACATTATGTCCCGTATAAGTCTTTACTCCATGCGGCCGCACGCTTCGAATCGCCAAGGAACTCCGTGCCTCGACACATCCAAGCGAGCTCCGCGCCACGAGCTTCTACCTGTGCTTGCACATGAAAACTATGTGGGTGTCAGTACTCAACTGTACTGGTGGAATGAGCTCCTCGCCCACCCATACAACCCAACACGTTTGATTTACTTTGTGCAACATAGTCACTTCTTATCAATTGTCTTTCTAGTCTTGCCTTAGGATTATTTTAGGACCGACGCCTTGGCCTATTTCATGTTTCAAGACCATCACGTGCTTGCAACATTCAACGTTAACCTTTCAAGTCGTGTTTGCCTTACGGCACTTAATCAGAGACGCAACTACGCTGAGAGGCTCCATTTTTATGTGATCGTGCTAAGAATCCATCGTGCCTTAAGCCAATCGTGCTCTACGCGACACTCCTGCCCAAGTCGACGGGCCTTGAGATCGTGGGACTACTTAACTTTGACGAATCGCAAAAGAGCGGGACGGTACTTGTAATGTCTTAGGTCGACCGGCATAACTTTGCCTAACTTAACTTCGCAACAACTTAACGAACATAGGTTGCGTCAAGCTTTGCCTTAACGGATCGTGCCGTGCACGCATCCAACTTGAACGACCAAGTCACTCGGGTGCCTAGACTTAGGTCACAAGCCGCTCAACGTAACTTAACTCATGGGCCCAAGGCTATGCCAAGACTTGGACGACGGGACCGTGCATGCCTTATGAATCATTCATGCGGGCGACGCCTATGACTTAGGCTACGTTCATACTTCGCCTACTCAACCAACTGTCATTTTCCCAAGCCACGGGACGAAGGATCAAGTGTCATTTTTAAGCACGCTGTGCACCAACTCTAAGCCGACCGTTGGACCTTTCCATATTCTAACTCAATTCGACCCTCGGGATTATTTCCTTTAGCTATATGAATTCGTCTCTTTTATTATCAATACTTGTGCAAGTTGAAAACATGTGATTTATTATGTGAAGGCTAAGATGAGCAGTTCACCGAAACTACCCCACCTGAGCGAGCGGTCGCCTCGACCGAGCGATGTTTCGAGCAGCCGTTACAAGGCTAAGTCCGAACGCCGTCAGCGTTTCGATTCCTCAGATTGACTGAGCGGACGGGTACTACACATACACCACTCAGAAAAAGTTTCGTCTTCGAAACTAACTGTAACGCCCCAGAACCAGATACTAGAGAGCGGGGGCATACATAGCCAGCTACGTATATTGAAGTACAACCTACCTCGCTATACGGTCACGGCTGTCTAGATACATGAGGGTTTAACTACAAGCCAACAGTCTCCTATGGTCATGAACAAGCCTATTGTCTCAATTCACAAGCAAGTAGTAACAATTACAAGATGTCAGAGCACCAAATACAATAGTAAGGCGTCCCATACATTACATATTCGGATGATCATGAAGCTAGTCGTACAAAATGTCAAGACTAGCAAGAGTTCAGTCATACATGATCAACCCTAGGATCTGTCAATCATGTTACAGCCCGTAGGCAGACAGTAAATAAAGGTACAACCGAGCTAATAAGTGCTCGTCGGCTAAACGCCTCAAAAGAATAATTTTACAATAAAGTGGGAGAACAAAAAGAAACCCACTCGTTGCCAGGGTTACGCCTGGTGGTCACCATCTAGCTGAAAGGTAGGTGGATCCTCTAGTGCTGCTCCGATATCTGGCCATACAAAACCAGCTGGGTCAGACCCCAGAAAGAGCAAGTGTCACAAAGTAGGCTTCACTTAGGAACTAAAAACCAGCATATCACAATAAAATATTAAATATAATAATAAAGAACTGATAATAATAAAGATAACAACAGTAAACTGAGTACGAGAAAACCATTCAAGTAACCAGGCCACAACCCTTAAACCAAACAAGGACCGAGGTTGCAGCCCTTCACCTGAATAGAAACCCGTCTCAAATACTATTGGTAAGGTAACAAGACATAAACGAAGAGGACACAGAACTGCTCCGGGAGCCAGGTTACAACTCTTAACCAAATAAGGATCGAGGTTGTAACCCTTCGCCTGAACAGAACTGGACCACTGATCTTTATTGCTAAGGCCAGTATGAATAATTAATCATACTGTTAAGTGAAGTAAAACACGACGGCATGCAGGGGTGCAATAAGACAATAAACAAGAAGGACACAGAACTGCTCCGAGAGCCAGGTTACAACCCTTAAACCAAATAAGGACCGGGGTTGTAACCCTTCGCCTGAACAGAACTACGCCTGATCTTTATTGTGAGGGCCAGGCATAGTAAGTATGATATATGATAAGATAACCATAGAACTATTCAGATAGCCAAGTTACAACCCTTAAACCAAATAAGGACCGGGGTTGTAACCCTTCATCTGAATAGAACCTGGTATCCCATCTTTATCGATACAAAATCATGTCATGATACAATCTTGTACATGATCATGACAACTAGACTGGGCTGGACTCCATCCAATCATCACGGCCAAGCAATAAGTATGGCTTGATACATTAACTAACTAGGGTTATCACAGGCCTAGTTACTAGCAGATGTAATGAGATTATCCCAACAGCCACAAGCCCTGCAGACCATCCGGTTATCCGGGTCGAATGTCTATTATGAAGGGTGCACCACATGGCTGTGTGCTGAAATGTGCCCTACTCGTCGGTAGGCTACAAGTCCACTTAATGCGCCCAGATAACGGATTGCCTGTAGCTGAAAATCTCTTCATGTCTACTGAATTATTCTAGTTATTAGTCTTAGTCCATTACTGTAGGTATCCCTGACCGTGGTACTCAGGATCCCTATCCTAGATGATGCAAGACAGTACTGATTTATTTGTACAAACACAATCACCCACGGTGTCCCAATCATTCATACTTGTCATGTCGGGCTAATTGTCTTAACAGCATGTCGAGATATCATGTCAATTTACTTGTTAAGAGTGCGCCATAGCGGACCACTATCGTGTTCTATTCTTACATTATCATGAATGAGAGAAACTTGCATAAAATAACTAGTGGCATATTCTTGATGCCAAGGAAAAGATCTACAACTTTCACGTTGGAAGTTGGGAGAAATTCGAGCCACAATTCGGTCAATTAGGACATATAACAGTTAGAAATAGCCAAAATAGGCATTATGCAGCCTATTCTGCGACACCATATGCGGCCAACTGCGACATGTGGCTTATGCGGCCCAACTGCGACATCATATGCGGCCAACTGCGACATGCGCTCATGCGGCTCAACTGCGACATGATATACGGCCAACTGCGACATGCGCTCATGCGCGCTAACTGCGACATATATGCGGCCAACTGCGACATGCGGCTCATGCGGCTCAACTGCGACATGATATGCGGCCAACAGCGACATGCGGCTCATGCGGCTCACTGTGACATGATATGCGGCCAACTGCGACATGCGCTCATGCGGCTCAACTGCGACATCATATGCGGCCAACTGCGACATGCGGCTTATGCGGCTCAACTGCGACATAATTGCCCAACTGCGACATACGGCTTATGCGGCTGAACTGTGACATCATATACGGCCAACTGCGACATGCGGCTTATGCGGCTCAACTGCGACATGATATGCGGCCAACTGCGACATGCTGACAGAAGAACATAGAAATGACCAAAAATGCTTTTGGCCATAACTTCCTCATCCGAAGTCGAAATCAAGCGAAACAAAAGCCAAAATCGCATGAAATTGAATTTTCTACAATATAGAACCATTAGTTTTTCGAAAATAACCAAGTTTAGAGATCAAAACAAAAAAAAATCGAAAAATTACAAACTTTGATCTACAAGAACCATCCATCAAATCCAAAATGTCAAGTTCTAAAGAGGCTTAGAATCAAGTAAGGAAGAGAATGAACAATAAAACTTGAGATCCATCATGAAGCAAGTTTGCACTTGCCTAAGCTCTCCTCTCTCTCTCTCTTTCTCCTGGTGTTGAAGAAGTTATGATGGAGAAGAAGAAGATTATGAAGAGAAGAAAGGGGAATGGGTTAATAAATGGTAGTGGTGGTGGTAGGTAGGGGGTTGGTTCATAATCGAACCAAGACGAACCAATTCAAGCCAAACCGAACCAAGATGAATCATGGCTAAGCAAATGAAAATACCAATAAACTAAGCAAGGAGACATGCAATACAAGATAAAATATACACGTTTTCCAAAATACGTAATACGAACAACACGCATTACAACTCTACCCCCTTAAGAGAATTCCATCCTCGAAATTTAATCAAGAGACTAGAATTGTAAGGACAAGCTATACTAATCGTAAGCTATAACAAGCAGTCTATCATGCAGTCATTTATTCAAGCAAGGAATTGAAAGCATAAGGCATAAGGAAGACATTATACCTTACGAGTCAAACAGGTCAGGATATCGCGATCGGATATCATCCTCACGCTCCCACGTCGACTCACCCAAAGAGTGATGACCCTAAGCAACACGGACTAAACTAATAGTCTTGTTCTTGAGTACCTTCTCTCTCTCCGGTCCAATATAGACACGTGTCTCTCCTCATACGAAAGGTTGGTACCAACAACCAATTCCGAATGATCCAGGATGTGGCTCGAGTCCGGGATATACCGTCGCAGTTGGGATACATGGAATACGTCATGCACCTCACGTAGCGACGGTGGAAGAGCGAGGCGATAGGATACTCCTACTCGCTCCAGAATATCGAACGGTCCTATATACCTTGGACTAAGCTTTCCCGCCGCCGAAATGAATGACGCCACGGTTAGGCAAAATCCTCAGAAATACATGGTCGCCGACAGAAACTCAAGAGGGCGCCGATAATAATCGACCCAATGACGCTGGCGATCTTGGGCAACTCGAAGATGATCTCTGACTCTCCTGACCACCTCAACGGTCTGAGCAATCAATTCTGGACCGAACATCTGCCTCTCTTCGACATTGTCCTATGCTAGCGGGATCGGCACTTCCTACCATACAGTGCCTCGAACGGTGTCATCTGGATACTAGCTTGAAAACTGTTGTTGTACGAGAACTCTACTAGGTGCAGGTAATCTTCCTACAAACCACCGAAGTCGAGTGTACAAGATCTCAACATGTCTTCCAAGGTTTGTATGGTACGCTCTGACTGACCATCTGTTTGCGGGTGATAAGCTGAGCTGAACTGGAGGCGAGTCCCCAAACTCTCTTACAGGCTATGCCAAAAGTACGACGTAAATCTGGAATCTCTGTCCGAGGTGATACTGACTGGTACACCGTGCAATCTGACAATCTGCCGGAGATACATCTCCGCTAGTTGAGCCATCGACTGACCAACTCTGAACGGGAGAAGTGAGCCACCTTCGTGAGCCTGTCTATGACAACCCAAATAGCGTCTCTGCCTGCCGGAGATCTAGGCAATCCAGTCACAAAATCTATAGTTATATGCTCCCATTTCTACTCGAGAATTGGCAATGGTTGAAGTAGTCCAGCTGGTCTCTGATGTTCAGCCTTAACTTGTTGGCAGACTAAACAACGAGAGACAAACCGGGCTATCTTTCTCTTCATGCCATTCCACCAAAAGTACTGACGGATATCAAGATACATCTTCGTGCCACCGGGATGAATGGAATACTGCGAATTGTGGGCCTCTGTCATGATCTCCTGTCTGATATCTCCACTGGGTACACAAAGATGCTTACCATGTCGAAGCGTACCGTCTTCATGAATGTATACTCTGGTCTTCGTCCTGCCTCACACTCTGCTCTGAGTCGCTGAAGCTTGGAATCTGTTGACTGCGCTATACGGATCCTCTCGACTATAGTGGACTGAACTTGCATGCTGGTCATCAATGCTATACTGGAAGGGAGAACAACTTCTATACCCATCTTCTGAAGATCGACTAACAGCTCTGGTGCGCTGTTAGGAAATAAACTCCGGCTCTCCTACTCAATGCATCCGCAACAACGTTGGCCTTCCCAGGATGATACTGCAGGTTGACATCATAATCCCCAAGTAGCTCCAGCCACCTCCTCTGACGCATGTTGAGATCCTTCTGGGTGAAACATACTTCAGGCTCTTGTGGCGGTGAAAATCTCTACCCTATCCCCGTACAAGTAGTGCCTCCACAACTTAAGTGCGAACACTATGCGGCCAGCTCCAAGTCATGGGTTGGGTAATTCCTCTCATGATCACGAAGTTGTCGTGATGCATAAGCTATTACCTTCCCATGCTGCATCAGAACACATCCTAATCCTCTGCCCGAAGCTTCACAATACACTGAGAATCCTCCGGTTCCATCTGGAAGCGTGAGAATAGGAGCCATCATCAAGCCTCGCTTCAATCTCTCAAAAGAATCCTGGCACTCTGCTGTCCAAGCAAACTGCACATCCTTACGGGTCAACTGGGTCAATGGCGCTGAAATTCGAGCAAAGTCTGAAACAAATCGCTGGTAGTAGCCGGCCAAGCCAGAAAACTACGAATTTCTGCCACTGTGCAAGGTACCGGCCACGTTTCAGTAGCCACGATCTTGGGATCCCACTCCTCCTCCTCTCTCGGTGATGATATGACCCAAGTATGAAATACGATCGAGCCAGAACTCGCATTTACTGAACTTGGCATACAACTGGTACTCTCTGAGAATCTGAAGAACCACACGGAGATGCTGCTCATGCTCCGCCTCACTCTTGCTGTAGACTAGAATGTCGTCCAGGAACACAATCACGAACTGATCCAAATAAGGCATAAAGATATGATTCATGAGGTCCATGAATACTGTCGGCGCATTGGTTGCTCCAAATGGCATCACAAGGAACTCCCAATGCCCATATCTCGATCTAAAAGCTGTCTTCGGGATGTCCTGCTCTCTGACTCTGATCTGATGGTATCCTGATCGTAAGTCGATCTTCGAGAATACTGCTGCCCCCTTGAGTTGATCAAACAAGTCATCTATCCTCGGGAGAGGGTATCTGTTCTTGATTGTCACTGAGTTTAAGATACGATAATCTACACATAATCTGGACGTACCATTCTTCTTTTCACAAGAAGCATCGGGGCTCCCCAAGATAATCCACTAGCACGAATGAATCCCTTGGTTCTGAGTTCTTCAATCATCTTGTACAATACTCTAGCTCTGACGGTGCATCCTGTAGACTCTCTCTGACACTGGGGCTGTCCCGGGAATCAAGTCGATGGTAAACTCGATCTTTCGCTCTGGCAGCATCCCTGGAAGCCCTTTCAGGAAAACATCTGGAAACTCTTCGACTATCCGAGGTAACTGTACTACTGCTACTGCCATCCGAACACTGGAGGAGAAGGTTCAACTTCGCCTCGGGAGAAGGAAAACTTCGGCTCGCCTGGAATGCTAAAAATAACCCTGCCAATGTGGCAGTCTATTCTAGCATACTGGTCCCTCAACCAATCCATCCCTAAGACCACATCATAATCGGCCATCGGGAACTCTATCAATCTAGCAGGGAATTCTCTACCGCTAACTACGATCCGACACGAGGAAAACACTCTATCTACTCCACAAGTCCGTTACCAGTAAGTATATTGAGCCTTACTGATAATGACTTGGGCTCCAGCCATACCCGTGTCGCGAATCGTGCAGACATAAATGAATGCGAGGCACCAAAATCAATAATACTGAAGCTGGAAAGGTGTTGACGAGAATAGTACCTGCCACTACCTCTCCTGGTGCTATTCCTTCTTCTTCCATAGTCAAGGCCAGCACTTGACCATGTCCTCTGGGTGCGGGTCCCCTCTGTGAAATTTCCTCTGGCTCTGGATCAGGCTTGGGCTTGGGCATACTGCTGCGGTCTCTGCTGCTGGAATGCCTAGGCCTGCATCGGCAATGGCCTCGGGAAAGGGTACTGTAGCTGCTGCTGCTGCTGGACTGGTGCTGGTCCTCTAACTGAAGGACTAGATAAGGCCGATAAACTCCTCCTGTTCGGGCAGTTCCCAACCCTGTGGTCTGGGGCACCACAAACTAAGCACAAATCCTGTGCTCTGCAACACTCTGATACCACATATACTGGCTTCCCGTAGTATGAACATCCCACTGTAGAAGACTGCTTCTGCTTCTGCTGCTGAGGGTGCGTCGGGGTGGAATGCTGAACCGACGGCACTGAGGCCGCCCGCCTTGGAGCTCCAATGGTCAAAGCCTTGGCTGCCGGGGCTGGTGCTGATGACTGATTCATCTGGCCGTGAGATTGCTTCCGACCTCTGATCCTATCCACGATCCTCTGGGAGGTATACTCATGCCTCCGGGCTGCTCTCAACACTGCATCAAAAGTCTGATGCTCAAACTGCTCCACCGCCAATAAAATCTCTAGGTGGAGCCCCTGCTGGAACCGCTGGGCTCTATCGAACTCGGTCGCCACCAAGGTGGGAGCAAACCGACTAAGCCTGGAGAACTCGGTCGCATATCCATCGACCGTCCTGCCCATCTGCTTCAAATTGGTGAACCTCGTCTGTAGATCGTACCGAGCTACAGCATCGAAGTACTTGGTCTGGAATCTCTCCCTGAATACTGCCCATAAAATAGGGGCCACTAATCCATCGGCCTGCGCTGCCCACCAGCTGCGGGCAAGATCTAGTAACTGCAGGCGCACTACGACCACCTTCTCATTCTCTGGAGTCCTGGCTGCTTCTAGAATCACCTCTGTGTCCTGAAGCCAAGCATCTGCAGCTATCGCATCTTTACTGCCGTCGAAGAAGGGGGGTTCAAGCGCTTGAAGCTGTTGGCCGTGCTATTACCCTGATAACCTCCTCTGGTCAAAGCATCTGCCACCGGCCTGCAAGGCATCTCCGCGACGATCTTGGGAAGCTAATAGGGTCAAGATTCTCAGGGATTTGAAGATAGGAGCAGAGATCAAGGGCGAATACTTATTGAGACATCTATTCTGTAAACCCTCACATATCTTGATTTACAAGACCTGCATGGGCCACCACTAAAACCATGTAACGCCCCAGAACCAGAATACTGAGAGCGGGGGCATACATAGCCAGCTACGTATATTGAAGTGCAACCCACCTCGCTATACGGTCATGGCTGTCTAGATACATGAGGGTTTAACTACAAGCCAACAGTCTCCTATGGTCATGAACAAGCCTATTGTCTCAATTCACAAGCAAGTAGTAACAGTTACAAGATGTCAGAGCACCAAATATACAATAGTAAGGCATCCCATACATTACATATTCGGATGATCATGAAGCTAGTCGTATAAAATGTCAAGACTAGCAAGAGTTCAGTCATACATGATCAACCCTAGGATCTGTCAATCATGTTACAGCCCGTAGGCAGACAGTAAAGGTACAACCAGCTAACAAGTGCTCGTCGGCTAAACGCCTCAAAAGAATAATTTTATAATAAAGTGGAAGAACAAAAAGAAACCCACCGTTGCCAGGGTTACGCCTGGTGGTCACCATCTAGCTGGAAGGTAGGTGGATCCTCTGGTGCTGCTCCGATATCTGGCCATACAAAACCAGCTGGGTCAGACCCCAGAAAGAGCAAGTGCCACAAAGGCTTCACTTAGGAACTAAAAACCAGCATATCACAATAAAATATTAAAGGTAATAAATAAGAACTGATAATAATAGAGATAACAACAGTAAACTGAGTACGAGGAAACCATTCAAGTAACAGGCCACAACCCTTAAACCAAACAAGGATCGAGGTTGCAGCCCTTCACCTGAATAGAAACCCGTCTCAAATACTATTGGTAAGGTAACAAGACAATAAACGAAGAGAGGACACAGAACTGATCTGGGAGCCAGGTTAAAACCCTTAAACCAAATAAGGACCGAGGTTGTAACCATTCGCCTGAACAAAACTGGACCACTAATCTTTATTGCTAAGGCCAGTATGAATAATTAATCATACTGTTAAAGTGATGTAAAATATGACGAGCATGGCATGGGGTGCAATAAGACAATAAACGAAGAGAGGATAATTTTTTTTTCCGGGAGCCAGGTTACAACCCTTAAACCAAACAAGGACCGGGTTGTAACCCTTCGTCTGAACAGAACTGGACCCCTGATCTTTATTGTGAGGGCCAGGCATAGTAAGCAGGATGATATATGATAAGATAACCATGGAACTATTCAGATAGCCAAGTTACAACCCTTAAACCAAACAAGGACCAGGGTTGTAACCCTTCATCTGAACAGAACCTGGTATCCCATCTTTATCGATACAAAATTATGTCATGATACAATCTTGTACAAGATCATGACAACTAGACTGGACTGGACTCCATCCAATTAATCACGGCCAAGCATAAGTATGGCTTGATACATTAACTAACTAGGGTTATCACAGGCCTAGTTACTAGCAAGATGCAATAAGATTATCCCAACAGCCACAAGCCCTGCAGACCATCCGGTTATCCGGGTCGAATGTCTATTTATGAAGGGTGCACCACATGACTGTGTGCTGAAAATGTGCCCTACTCGTCGTAGGCTACAAGTCCACTTAATGCGCCCAGATAACGGGATTGCCTGTAGCTGGAAATCTCTTCATGTCTACTGAATTATTCTAGTTATTAGTCTTAGTCCATTACTGTAGGTATCCCTGACCATGGTACTCAGGGATCCCTATCATAGACATGATGTAAGACAGTACTGATTTATTTGTACAAATGCAATCACCCACGATGTCCCAATCATTCATACTTGTCATGTCGGGCTAGTTGTCTTAACAATATGTCGAGATATATCATGTCAATTTACTTGTTAAGAGTACGCCATAGCGGGCCACTATCGTGTTCTATTCTTGCATTATCATGAATGAGAGAAACTTGCATAAAATAACTAGTGACATATTCTTGATGCCAAAGAAAAGATCTACAACTTTCACGTTAGGAGTTGGGAGAAATTCGAGCCACAATTCGGTCAATTAGGACATATAACAGTTAGAAATAGCCAAAATAGGCATTATGCGGCCTATTATGTGACACCATATGCGGCCAACTGCGACATGTGGCTTATACAGCCCAATTGCGACATCATATACGGCCAACTGCGACATGCGGCTCAACTGCGACATGATATACGGCCAACTACGACATGCGGCTCATGCGGCTCAACTGCGACATGATATGCGCCCAACTGCGATATGCGGCTCATGCGGCTCAACTGCGACATGATATACGGCCAACTGCGACATGCGGCTCATGCGGCTCAACTGCGACATGATATGCGGCCAACTGTGACATGCGCTCATGCGGCTCAACTGCGACATCATATGCGGCCAACTGCGACATACGGCTGATGCGGCTCAACTTCGACATGATATACGGCCAACTGCGACATGCGGCTTACGGCGGCAACTGCGACATCATATGCGGCCAACTGCGACATGCTGACAGAAGAACATAGAAATGACCAAAAATACTTTTGGCCATAACTTCCTCATCCGAAGTCGAAATCAAGCGAAACAAAAGCCAAAATCGTATGAAATTGAATTCTCTACAACATAGAACCATTAGTTTTCGAAATAACCAAGTTTTAAAGATCAAAACTAAGAAAAACCAAAAAATTACAAACTTAGATCTACAAGAACCCATCAATCAAATCCAAAAATGTCAAGTTCTAAAGAGGCTTAGAATCAAGTAAGGAAGAGAATGGAACAATAAAACTTGAAATCCATCATGAAGCAAGTTTGCACTTGCCTAAGCTCTCTCTCTTTCTCTTTTTCTCCTGGTGGTTGAAGAAGTTATGATGGAGAAGAAGAAGATTAATGAAGAGAGAGAAAAGGGAATGGGTTAATAAAGGATAGTGGTGGTGGTAGGTAGGGGGGTTGGTTCACAACCGAACCAAGCCGAACCAATTTAAGCCAAACCGAACCAAGATGAATCATGGCTAAACAAATGAAAATACCCAATAAACTAAGCAAGGAGACATGCAATACAAGATAAAATACGTACACGTTTTCCAAAATACGTAATACGAACAACACGCATTACACTAACTGAGTACACTTATCGACTTATCACTTTACTCAACATTCAAGGACTCTCGCACATACTTCTCTTATGCGTTTTCTCAATTCCGAGCCACGCTCGTGCTAACTACGATCTTTTCTTCAAAACTTACAATCTCAAAATCCTCGACACTTTCCTGTTCCTCAAGTCTCACTTGAATTAAATGTATCACTTAGTATGGATCGTGCACATATTTTAGGCATCCCAAAAATACATGAATTTCAGCCAAGCCTCGTGATAGCGAATTCTGTCATTACCACTCGAGCCGGATCGTGCACGCATTCAAGCGTCCTTGATATACATGTATGACAGCCGAGCCTCATGAGTGGTATTTTCATATTCCCGAATCATTCCATTCATCAATACCAATATCCCAACCAATCAGTCCTCAAGGTCACTCGTACCGATACTAGCTCTCGCAACATGGACGTCTTGCCTAACCGCTAGGCTATGTCTTTAGACTAAGGTCATTCGTCAGTATTGGAATCATAGTTCTCAAACAACAATATCAACACTGACCCCATCCTAAGGTCAAACCAAGTTGATAGTACGGGGTTTTCTACCCAAGCTCGTATCACTCCGATTTCTAAACTTCGAGCATAGATTGCCTACACACATTCCAACATTTGTCGCACGGGGTCCGAGTCATTCAGCAAAGCCATCCTACGATACTCACGTTTCAACCAATTCCTTGACATATCAATTTCACTTCGTTCATCAAGCCATTTTGCATAGTCTATTTCTTCGAACACGTTCGACATAATAAGCCTATCAATCCTTCTAAGTCAAGCACGCTACGACACAATTCACCGCTAAACCATGACTCACATTCCATACTCCCTAAGTCATTTATCCCAATACACGAAACGATCACAAGGTCATCTGACTTAACAATACGTTGCGCCTCGATCTCACGCGAGTCAGATTATCCATGGTGGGCATAAATTACCATGCACGCTCCTGTGGGATAATTATCCTCATCGGGACGTAACTCTTGTTTTGCGTCTAGACTACTCAATCTTCAAGTTATTCAATCATCAATCGCAAGTCCTAACATCCTCAAATTGTCCTTCATATCAAACCGACAAGTCGAGACAATCAAAGTTGTCGTATCCTAATTTTTCGAGTTCGATCATTCCCGCGACATGAATCACCATGTCAGCGCTCACGCGAAACGATCGCCTCAAATTTGACGCGATGTATGTACGAGGCTAGAGTTGCGCTCGTGCAAGACAAGAATGTCGACGCTGTGGTTTCCGCGTAACCATCAAGACACTTTCATTTTCATCCAACATTCATCTAGATCAAAATTCTTAGTATAGCATCCAACTGAACAATAACACTTGCACGATCGTCATTCGCCGAGTCAGAGTACCCCCGAGTTATCGTATATCGATCTTTGATACGCCTTAATACCATCGATGATATGCGTAATCTGACGATCTTCCTTTGTAACAAGTTCCAAGTCGTACGAATGATGCTATCGTTCGACTGGATAATCTCCTCGACATTCAATTCAAGTTCGATCATTATCCCTCGAATCATTCACAACATCAGCTTTCTTAAAACCGAATTCACGTACCGTTCATCCGTTTATCTTAAGTCATCGACCAACGTATTTCCTCAATTCGCATCGTCCCTTTGCTAATTCAATTCATCGGACGACTTTCATTCCAATCCTCAAAGTCATTTGCGTAACTTTCAAAATCAAACCTTTCATGCACGATATCTTCCCATCGTGCTAACTTTCTCTATTCGATTTCACCTATCGATTCCTTTTATCAAGTCATCCGTTCACTACACCTTAGCTTTTTTTTCGATTTGATTTATCTACTCAATCATCTTCGCATTTAATACTCGTACCATCTTCAATCTCGTGCACGTTCCGTACGCGTCAATTTCTAGGCCGTTCGAATCAACTTATCAATCTTTAAGACAACAACTCACTCTATCGTACACGATCTAAGGCTTTGCATATGTGTGACGCTTGCTGATAGACTCACTGTCACCACGCATCCTCAATTGATCGATCGACATTCCTGAGTCTATCGCATATACCACTCAGGAATAAAGTTATTCAACAAATTCTCAAAACTATCTTTTGAATTAAAATCAACTTCTTCAAATTTTTCGTTCGAACCATTCCTCGAATTCCAAGCACGCTCACCTATATCGCATCGACGTTATCGTCGCTCGATAGCACCCCTATCGTTAGTCATCTCACTTTACTCAATCGAGTTCAACTCATTCTAGCTCAAAACATTACGAATTCTGCACTCGACTTTGCTAAGGTCGAAACAATCCTTGGTGTATATGCCCAGCCCGACTTAGCCAACCGTGCTTACGTAAACCATATTTTTGTTTCTTGTCAAAAACTGTTTCTCCTATGTTTTACAAAATAGATAGACTTATTGTATGGACATCCCGTGGGACAATTGAGAGAGAGCGCACCAACGATATCAACTTGCGGAAGCACAATTCATAGTTTACGAAAACAACGAAGTTAAAGAATTCAATCGATAATCCAAGAACGTAAAGCCGTGCTCTGATACCATTATGTCACGCCCCGCTCCCGTAGGAGCGATCGTCCTCGCTAAGGCGTGATACCGCATGAGCCTAGATTGCGCTCGTGCAAGGCGGGTTCCATAACGGCCGATTTTAACGGCTGCGACAGGGTCATCGCACAGAAGTCCCATGCAGAGACATTGAACATGCAGCAAAAATTTAGAACAAAACACAAGTTATTCAAAGAAGCTCTTTTTATTGATATTGAACAAGGTTACAACGGGGGCGCAAAGCCAAGATTACAATCACTCAAATACACTCGTCTCACATTACAAATCACTCAGCTCTCTCTCATATCTCAATTACAAGTCTTGAGCCAGCGGAAGCTTCGAAAGGCAACGTCCATACATTATGATCCGTATAAGTCTTTACTCCATGCGGCCGCACGCTTCGAATCGCCAAGGAACTTCGTACCTCGACGCATCCAAGCGAGCTTCGCGCCACGAGCTTCTACCTGTGCCTGTACATGAAAACTATGTGGGTGTCAGTACTCAACTGTACTGGTGGAATGAGCCCCTCGCCCACCCATACAAACCCAACATGTTTGATTTACTTTGTGCAACATAGTCACTTCTTATCAAATCTTTCTAGTCTTGCCTTAGGATTATTTTAGGACCGATACCTTGGCCTATTTCATGTTTCAAGACCATCCCCTGCCTGCAATATTTAACGTTAACCTATCAAGTCGTGTTTGTCTTACGACACTTAATCAGAGACGCAACTATGCGATGAGGCTCCATTTTCATGTGATCGTGCTAAGAATCCATCGTGCCTTAAGCCAATTGTGCTCTACGCGACACTCCTGCCCAAGTCGACGGGCCTTGAGATCGTGGGACAACTTAACTTTGACGAATCGTGAAAGAGCGGAACGGTACTTGTAATGTCTTAGGTCGACCGTCATAACTTTGTCTAACTTAACTTCGCAACAACTTAACGAACAAAGGCTGCGTCAAGCTTTGCCTTAACGGATCGTGCCGTACACGCATCCAACTTGAACGACCAAGTCACTCGGGTGCCTAGACTTAGGTCACAAGCCGCTCAACACTTAACTCATGGGCAAGCCGAGGCTATGCCAAGCCTTGGACGACGGGACCGTGCATGCCTTATGAAGCATTCATACGGGCGACGCCTATGACTTAGGCTACGTTCATACTTCGCCTACTCAACCAACTGTCCTTCTCCCAAGCCACGGGACGAAGGATCGAGTGTCATTTTCAAAGCACGCTGTGCACCAACTCTAAGCCGACCGTTGGACCTTTCTATATTCTAACTCAATTCGACCCGTCGGGATTATTTCCTTTAGCTATGTGAATTCGTCTCTTTTATTATCAAGCCTACTTGTGCAAGTTGAAAACATGCGATTTTTATATGAAGGCTAAGATGAGGCAAGTTCACCGAAACTACCCCACCTGAGCGAGCAGTCGCCTCGACGAGCGATGTCTTCGAGCAGCCGTTGCAAGGCTAAGTCCGAACGCCGTCGGCATTTCGATTCCTCCGATTGACTGAGCGGGCAGGGCACTACATCCACCTCCCCTCTAACCCTTGCTGCATGGGCTCCACCCGACCCCACCATTTTTTCCTTCCTCCAATCAGACACGTGGCGGTTGTAAAGGGATTGTAAACATTTGTTTGTAGGCATAGCAAAGCTCATCCTGTAATTTGTGGATAAACCCAAATATAGATTCATTATTCCTACCAACATCTTTTTTTATATACTGTAAATGCACGTGTTTTCACGTATAAGAATATTATCCAATTATAGTCAAATATTTCTTCTAACTCATGTGGATAAGGTGGGAGGTTCTTTTCTTGTTTGATTGAGTTCGATTTTCTATGTCGAATATATAATAAATTTAAACTTTTTTCAACAATTTTTATATAATTTAATTTTTTAAATAAAATGGACCAATACGACTCACTTTTGAGTCGTTTTGAAGTCTCATTATAGTAGAAGATTTTTAATAATAGAATCAGAGAAATTATATTCCTCTATCAATATCTCTCTTTAATTTTCATAACAAATCTTCTTTTTTATAGCAAGTCATCAACACGATCGCTAGAGGATCATATCATCACGGAGAACAATCAAAGATCACGAAAAAGATCAATCAGGTAATTTGTCTTGTATAGAATTCTTATGAATATTTTATCTTCCCAGTGTTTTCTTCCACATGCATGTGGTATAGTCCTTTTTGTTCACATGGTCTCGTTTGGTTCGCGAAATCAATGGGTTGGGAAAAGAAAGTGATTATTTTCCTATATTTGGATGCCAAAGAAATTGAGGAGGAAAAAAAGTGATACTTAATGAAAGAAAATTAGGAGGGAAAATAATTTCATCCATCCAAATAAGAAATCACTCTCCCACATTAAAATATTTATTTTTCTTTCTAAATTCTTTGATATTTTCAAACATCAAAAAAAATTAATAAAAATTATAATTTTCTAAATTAAAAAATGTCAAAAAATTGATTTTCTTTACCTTCCATTTTGCGAACCAAACGAGGCCAAAGATGAGCAAGTATCAGTCATATAATGATTACTCTGTTTGAGAATTAGAATATGCATATTGTTTAATTGGAACCTAGGAATATGGGCCAGTGTGATACTAATATTTCTTTCTTGAATCTTTGACACATGTTTTGGAAGCATTTGACATTTTCTGTGTTTATGCTTGAACATGTGATCTCCATAAGAAAACAAATATTTCCTCATAGTATACCTACTAGAAAGTCAACTTTGTAGCTTGGAATAAATTTCCAAAAATTTTCGTATAGGGGAGAATATTTTAGTTTAATTGTACGAAAGAGGAAAAGTTTGAAAAAATTTGTAAACAGGGGGATAAGTCGCCAACTAGGATGACACGGTGGAGGAGAGAGAGGAAAGCAAAACGGGAGAGAGGGGGGACCGCCAGTGGGTTGGCGGGGTGAAGGGAGGCCGCCAAGAGGGTTGGCGGGGTGGAAGGGGAGGCCGCCACCCTACTTGGCGGTGTGTGGGTATTTTCGAAAAAGGGGTGGGGACCGCCACCATTACTCACCACAGTTGTGTGTGATAGAGAGATAGGGAGGGGGTGTGGCAATACCGAAAGAAGAAATATGGGAGAGGGTGGGAGTCAGTTATCAGAAAAAATGGATGGACCAGTGACAATGGTACAATGGAGTGTCGCAGCAACGTCCACTTTCTTGCCAAATTAGTGGCGGTCTTAGGTACGTTACTATCCAATGTTACTATCCAACGTTCCAATTATCTGCTACAAAACACACACATCTTCAACAATTGCATTCACTCATTCTCTCCTCTAGCCACTCCAGTACCATCACCTCCTTCCAGCACTCCAACAATATCGTCTCTCCTGCAATTTCTACAACACTTAGAGCAACAACTTTTCTCCTCCGGCAGTAAAAGTTTTCCTCCTCCAACAACAATAGTATTTTCTTGATGGATCGCAGTCTAAGAATAATATGCTCGTATAGAGGTAATGTAAATGGTTTAGGTTACGAAGGCGGAGAAACCCAAATTTTTTCTACTTATCCGAATATTATTTTTGAAAATTTACGTAATCTTATTATTGAACGTTGTTCTATTAATTACGAATTTCTTTTAAAATCTATTTTTAGTTCTAGATGTTTTTAATTGATGGCAACGAAGCATGGAATTATGTTGTTGAGATTAATTCACAATCATCATATATAATATATTTGTTATTCAAGTATCAGAAGCATTTCATAATAGAAATAGTGAATATTTTTCTAATTATCAGCATGTTAGTCAGAGTGCTAGTTCTTTCCAACCAAGTCTTCCATTTTTTCAAGAAAATCAGTCATCTGATGAATATGACCATAATAATGATGATGATGATGCTGTTGATGACGACGATGACGATGGAAATAGTGATGATTTAATTGAAAATGTAGATCATGCGGTAGATGATGATATTGATAATGCAATTACTTCTGAATTATTTATCGAAAAAGATTTTTCTAGTCGTTCTAAATTTAGAAGTTTTATAAGTAATATAGTAATTCAACACAATTTTAGTTGTTCAACCAATATTATGAATAATGCTCGTAGAATTATATATACTTGTGATCAACCGAATTATAATTGGAGAGTATATGCCAAACCTATTGGATCTGGAGAAATAGTTAAGATTGCTAAATTAGAAAGTCGACACTCTTGTTTAGGTGGACTTACAACCAGACGTCATCGACTAGCTACCGCTGCATGGGTGAAGACATGTATAATTGATATAATCAGAGACAATCAATCTTATAGTGCATCACAAATTGTTAAAGATATATATAGGGAACATCGTGTACATATTACTTATTCCAAAGCTTGGAGAGCTAGAGAGATGGCATTAGCTGAAATAAATAGTAGTTACAGGGAGGCATATGCTAGTCTTTAGGAGTATGGTTTTAGAATTATGGAGACGAATCCAGGTAGTAGATGTTTCCTTAAAACCACCAAAAATAATAGGTTCCAAAGAATTTTTATTTGTTTCAAGGCGTGCATAGATGGGTTTTTAAGGGGCTGTTTACCGGTTATTAGTACCGATGCTATATTTTCTTTCATCTAAATTTTAAGGTATCTTATTTATTGCATGTGCTCACGATCCTAATTATCAGTTATATCCTATTGCCTATGCTGTTGCTGAAAGTGAAAATACTGATTCTTGGTCTTGGTTCTTAAACTCCTTTAGAACATCTTTTGAAAGTTATTTTAATAAATGGAGTATAATTTCATTTATTTCTGATAAGCAAAAGGGACTAATACATGCTATGCATGAAATATTTCCAGAATCGCCTCATTTTTTTGTATATAACATTTAAAAAAAATAAAACAAGTTACGAAAGAAAGAACATTTCAAAACTTTTAGACTCGCTTGCTAGATCGTACAATCAAATAGATGCAGAGATCTTGTTTGAAATAATTAAAGCTGAGAACATAATGGTGTACAATTGGCTTATTGGTGTGAACGATAAAAATCGTCGTTTTGAACATTGGATAACAGCGTATGCTCTTTGTCCTAGATTAGATATTAACACTTCTAATCTTGCTGAATGTTTTAACAACTGGATTAAGAGATTACGAGATAAACCAATAACAACACTTCTCGATGGTATCAGAGCAAAGATTATAACACTACATGACAAGAATAGAAACATTGCTAAAAATTTAGACACATATTATTGTCCAAAGATGTTAAATATTGTGGCACGTATCAACGGAGAAAGGAATCATCTAGAAATATTAGGTATTGATAGCAATACATACGAAATAGTAGATCGTGCAACAAGTAGAACCTATATTGTACGATTGGATGCCAGGACTTGTACATGTTGTAGGTGGTACCATACTTATATTCCATATATACATGTATTTTTGTGTGTGTAGATATTCTAATATAGATATTCAAAGTTATTATCATGCAATATTTTCCACGGAGAACCTGAGAAGTGTATACGAACCAAAATGGAACCAATTCCAATTCCCTATAAGATTCAAGCTCCTTTCGTAAGAGGAGAAATTAGAGTGCCGAACGTACGACGCAAAGCCGGAAGGCCGAAGAAGAATCGCATCCAATCCCGAGAATCATCGACAAGAGAACTTCGTTGCAGTAATTGCGGTGGAATGGGACACAACCGAAGGAGATGTACAAGTCAGCCAAGAGAGTAAAGTAGAATTGCAAATATTGTACTAGCCTAATATTGCCTTAGCCAAATATTGTTACAAATCAGCCAAGAGAGTAAAGTAGAGTAAAGTGGATGTACTTAGAAATATTGTACTAGCCTAATATTGTTACAAATCATACTTGCAAGTAATAAAAGCTGACAAACTTTGTTTCATTCTAAACTTACAAATATTGTCTTAGCCAAACATTGTTACAAATCGTACTTGCAAATAAGAATAGAAATATTCTATCTAGACCCCCGTCCCCTTATGGCAAGTCGTTTGTAATTTACTCGTTCTCCAGGTCTAAGGCCTAGTCGGCTTCTCCGGCCTACTGTATCTTCAAGCTCCTGCTCGTCTTCCTCCTCTTCGTCCTCATCGTCATCCTCCTCTCCATCCTCATCCTCCTCCATCTCCTGAGTTTGGGTAGGCATCGGGGCAGATGGGGTGGAAAAAATTTGTGTATAGAAAGCCATGTCTGGGTAGGCATATGCTACTGATGGTGAGTATTGCTGACTACTGCTCCCTCCAGCGTACTGGTGAGTACTGCTCTCTCCAGCGTATTGGTGACAAGTGTCCCCTCCAGCATACTGGTAACTAATGTCCCCTCCTGTATACTGGTCACTAGCCTCTCCACCAACAGCCTCTCCACCATGCCTCCTATGACGACGGGAATGTCTTCGCCTAACGGTGCCCGTCGGATAATCTGCTGGAAGATGTGTATGTAATGGAGGCATTTCTAGTTCTCGTCCAAGACCCAAACGATCCACTCGACTCACAAGTTCCTGCATAAGCACTAGGCTTTGCTGCTCCGGGTATCTATATCTCTCGCGTTCGTGAAAAAATTGTTCGTACGCACCACTCTGAATTATGAAATTTACAAAAAAATTGTTCATACCAAATAAGATGAATATGTAATTTTAAACATGTAACGAAGTCATACCAAATCAGATATGCCATCGACAAAAGCACGCAAACTAGCATCATCTATAGTTCTACATTTGAACCTTTGTTCCTCAAATGTGTAATTCATGTTGCTTACACGAGGGCATCCCCACCATTACCTATAGGCAATGTCACCAGTGTTTGTAAATATATGGATGAAATATTAGCAAATAATTTATACTTATTTCCTTCAAAGAAGCAGTACGTTATAACTTACATTCATCCATAGATGCCATTAGGGGCATGTTTCTCACACTATAATTCTCATATCGACTATTCCAACATGCAATTACACCATGGATTCTACTAATTGCATTTGCTGTACCATAACTCATAAAAGGTGGATCATCGAAAATTGTTTGTCTTCTCCCAAATTGACGAAGACACGGTCAGCTGGATGGTACATGGTGTACTGGTCATATATAATATATAATCTATGCAAACTAAGATCATACGACAAACTCTTCAAGTCTTCACCATCATCTTCAATTGTGTAGGGAATCCATAGAACCTCGTTTAATGACAATCTATCTAAATGTCTAGTAACGACATAAGTTAAATGAATTAAATAGATAAATAATTAATTACCTCACGATGTTCCAGTATATCAAATTGAGAACGATAAAGTGATATTGCCTTATATTGACAGTATTGCTGATCCACTACATCTATGGTCCATCGTAAAGCAACTGGAAAGACTCCAACATCAATAGTAATGCTAGTGACGGGTCTACCAATATAGAAATGCTCGTATGACCAAACCTGTAATTCAAAAAACGTCCACAAATGTATGGTATGACCAAACCTCTAATTAATCTATGTACAAAAATTTAATGTTTACCTGAATCAGTAACAAACATCCACAAATATTGGTATTAGGTTTCGAAAAACATAGTCCGTTAAACATCCGTATAAATGTGCTAAAGTGGCAGCATCCTAGGCATGACGAGTAGGTTCCTTCAAATTATCCATAAATTGTAGAAGTCGTACATTTATTTGATTTCCTGATGCATCTGGAAATAGAACTGCACCACATAAACAGAGCAAATATGCTCTAGTGCAACTAATCACCTGTAAATATTACATTTTTATAAATAATAATATTTAAATAAATTAAATCATAAATCAATTTTACTTTAAAATACATATCCGTGATTCATCTACATCTACCTCGCCGTCAATTGTGCGATCTAGGTCCATAAAGTTGCCGCGCAACCATGTTATTTTTACATAACTAGTATTTCCAATATCAGATTGAGGCATAATACCTAGATAACGTCGGATTAGACCAGTTGGAGTTAACTGCAGATCAAAATATATAGGGTGCCCTGTAATAGGTAACCCTAGTATACATGCCACATCCCATAACGTGACAGTCATCTCGCCAACAGGTAGTTGAAAGGTTTTTCGCTCAGGCCACCAACGCTCAGCAAGACTTAAAATTAGATGTACATCGTGAGTTAAAATTGAATCTCATTTAAATAGTGGAAACCAAAGGAGCGCACCAAAGCCTTCTGTTCGCTGTTTAACTCCCATGTACGATAATTTCTCTCAGTCCGCCAATTTCTATGTTCTCGGGTTCGTAACTTAAGAGTATGATCATATAACTACAAATAAAATATTTAAATTATGTTACAACTACGTTTATGTCAAACATTTTCAAATGTATCTTTAATTAAATTAAATATTTAGTATTTACCTTTCCGTCAAATATCTGAGTAGAAATGTGATTTACTCATTCCTGTCTGATTTTCTCAGTAGTTGGTCCACCCGGGATGCTTCCAATCGTTTAGATTAGTCATCTAAAAAAATAAAAAAAATTGAAAAATATATCAAATATATTTCTTGCAAAAATATTAACAAAAACTTAGAGGTGAAGAGAAGAGGTTTACTTACAGAGAGGAGAGCAGATTTGCTTGTAAAAATGAGATTGTTCACACATGAGAGAAGAAAATGGAGAAGGACTCGGGTCTGCTTGCTGCTGTAGGGATGTGAAGTGAAGAGGAGAAACTTGCATTTTATGGTGGAGATGGAGCAGTCTCCAAAAAAATGGACACAGTCTTCGAACACTACAAAGCTATCCCACCCCTCCCTATTCTTTTCTTGATATTCCAACCCCCTCCCTATCTCTCTGTGACTTTGTGTGAAACCACATAGCGGTGGGCCCCTTCATTCCGCCATGTACATTGGCGGTCCCCCTCCCCTTTTTCGAAAGCATCATCCACACCGCCAAGTAGGGTGGCGGCCTCCCCTTCACCCCGCCAACCCACTTGGCGGTCCCCCCTCTCTCCCGTTATGCTTTTCTCTCTCTCCTCCACCGCGTCACCCTAGTTGGCGACTTATTCCCCTGTTTACAAATTCTTCAAACTTTCCCTCTTTCGTACAATTAAACTAAAATAGTCCCCTCTATACGAAAATTTCTGATAAATTTCCCTCCATTAGATGGTTTCAAACAAGCTTTTTGTCCATCCATCAAAACTAGATAGAATATTCACCTCCAATAAAAAAATAACATGTAGCACAAAATTACTTTGATGGATGAACAAAATCACTTACAAAATGGTTTGTGTGGGATAAAAATGTCATGTGTCATTTTTTTTACTGGTGGGTGAATATTCCACCTAGTTTTGGTAGGTAAATAAAAATGGACTCGTATATGAATGGGAAATTTAGTAATTGGAGGAATATAACAAATGAGCAGTTATGTGACATCAAAAAGATATTATATCATGGACATATTATAATTTATTCTGTTTTGGAATTAGCATAATTTTTTTGTTTTGCTTCCGGATGCTTTAACATAGTATAATTTGTTAAGATTTCGTACCTACATATAAGATTTGCATACCTACATATATGATTGTATATATGCTTTAAAAGAGATGTCTATACCAATTTTATCATTATTTGTTCATTAGCCATATGGATTTGTAAAAGCTTTGTTGGATATATTTGCTCATATTTCCTAGTATATCATAATCCTCGTACTCTTAACATGTTATCTTATATGCAATCCTGCACATAACCATCATCTTGTGCCTTTATAAAATAATACTTTATTATATAAGTTTAACCAAGGCTAGTTAATTGTTCTGCCCTATAAGCCCCATGAAATTTTTAGGATTTATTTTAAAATTTTATTTTATTTATTTATTAATAGATATTTTTTCACTATTAATTTTAGTCATTAAATACCCTTTTTCGTAGCTTTGTTTTAGAAACACAACAAATGCCAATTTCTCAAAACAAATTTCATATGCATGATCTAGACGAGTCCACCTTCACTTATGACTATTATGTTCCACTCAAACGTATCTTCTTGTACACTTTTTTTTATCGCACAATATCCGGGCCAAAACCCAATTTCTAGCACCTACTATGCAACCGTTGTCCATTCCAACTGAAATTAGAGACTCAATTTCGATCCAAATCTTCCGACCCAATATAAGGTCATGATCTACTCTGAGCCTACAACACACGTGACAGTTGTATCCCACTCAATTGGAATCTTATATGCTACCTACACACAATTGATCACCATCATGCATTTTCTAGTCATGTGACTCATCCGACTTAAACCAATTGAACCTAGCTCTAAACCAACCCAACTAGGACCTAGTCTAAGTGAACTAGGCTAGGTTGGACCGCCCTAAATAGGTTAATTTCAGTTTGATTAGTAGCCATGGGTGAGGGAATCAATAGGGTGAAATTTGAATAGATGGGGGGGGGTTTGCAAACTTACATCTCTACCCCTCCCTACTAGGCTGGCCATAACTACCTTCTTTTCACCTCTCTTATTAAAACTACCTGAACAACATTTTTTCCTAACCCTCTCCACAATATTTTCTCTTTACAAACTATTCCCTAAAACCAAATATATCTCCCTCCACACCGTCATCCATTCAACCCTACCCAGGCTGAATATGAATTCAGCTAGTCTCCACTGAACCAGCCATATCTTCCTCCACAGTCTATTAGTAGGCTGGATATGAGTTGTACAAGTTCATGGGAGGAGAATACTATTAGTAGGCGTATGAGACACCCTTTTAGACTCCGTAGTCTTTGGAGGAGGTTGCAGAGTTATGAGCCTTTTATGTGTCATCTGGTTATGGGCTTATTTGTTGCTCTATTATAAGCATCGGCTCATGATCCGAAGCCGGCCTGTATTTCGGTGCTATATCCTTATCACCCATCCATACGTCCAAAGTTGTCTTCAATATGCATTCACTTAGTTGGTTAGTTTTTCTTTTTATTCAGTTCATATTTTGGCATGAGATAATGTTTTGTCGCGGACCAGTCTGCCACACCTTATCCTTGTCTGATTGTAGGGTGGTTTACTGCTTCGATGATGGGATACTAGACTGTGTTGTGATCCGGACTATTTATTTTATGTTTATATTTATTCAGTTTTATATTGGTATTTTTTTCTGTATCTTGCTACGTCCCTCTGAGGATCTGGTGATCTCTCCAGGTTATTGTGAAGCGCTTATAGATAAATGGATGGTATGTTTGCATCTTCACACTCCAGGTATTGCTTGTAGCATTATTTCATCATTCTCTTGTATTTTATATATTTTTTATCATGATATACTCTGCTCATTAGTCTAGTTTTGCAAACTTATTTCATTATCGAGTTTGCTCGAACATGTGTATTATAGGACAGCTAACTATATTATATATTATTTATTCTTGCTTTATTGACTTATATGTGGATTGAGATATATTTGTGATGCGTAGCTTTAGTACACTTCTTCAGTGTAATACATCTAGTGTAAGTCCATCAAAATGGAAACTTGTTCTAGATTGTACCAACTAGCATACTTACGTTTCTAGTCCTATGTATTTTGGAATTGGGCCTGACATATTTTTGTGTGGCTCATGCAGGACCAGATTAAATCATTTCGATTACATTACTGTACCGAACGAGCCTGCAATATGATAGTGTATTAGAATCTCAATCCACAACTGTTATTGAATTTTCCTTGAACCTCGTGTTTGTAATCTTACATACCTCTCTTGAATTCCTTGTATCGAATTCTCATCTTTTCTTGTTTCAAAAAACGAACATCTGTGCTTGATAAACTATTTCAATTATATTGTGTGATAGAAGTAAGAGGGATATAATATTTTAGGGAGTGGTTGTCTAAAGACGAGTAGGGTAGAGATAGGCATCTATACTAGATGGACCGAGTATGTAGGAGTAGTATTCTTCTATTGTAGGAATTATTACTTAGAGGACACAGGAACCCATGTTTGATAGGACTAGGTAAATAGCTAAGGTTGATAGAATTTTGTGGATATTCTCCCAAGATGGAAGTTAGAATGGAGTACATTGTAGGACTTGACCCTAACGAGAGATCCTAGGATCACTAGACTAAATCCATACTACCCTTTACCTAAGATAGAACCTTAAATAAAAGTACTAGAAGGATTATTATCGAGTGCTAATATCATAATGACATGTGACTTAGACGTATTATATAGAGTAGGAAGGTTTGAGTTAGGCTAGATGATTATCTTTATATATAGTAAGACTAGTCTTGAAACGATCTACAAAAGACCAGAACTAGAAGATTGACCAATATGTGTGTGTATCTGTTCAGCTCAGTCTCGACCCTTGCCTAATAGATAGGTGCAAAATGGTTAGGTGTACTTGTAAGAATTATATTGCTTGTCGATAGTTAGAAGGAGTAGAGTATTATTTTTCTTCTATCTTGTTGAAGACCTGTCCTATATAGGAATAGTGTTTGAATTAGTAATACTATTTCTTATAGAGTCATTGACCAATAGCACCATGATGGTACTTAGGACTCCTTAGAAAGCACTAGACTTTAGTCCACAATTCCTAAGTTTTGTATTTCTTATATGGAGTTGGACCGTTTCTGACCTTGATTTTGTTGTTGTCATCACATAAGTTAGGATGGAACTAGAACGAAGTGTGCCTTAGTTTTGGTAGGTTATGTAAACTTAGAATCCCATTGGTATTAGCGTCATCTAGAAATTTTGTTTGTCTAGTTTCCTTTACACCATATTTTATGTAATTTTGAGGATAGCATGGAGCACAAATCAGACGTCCAGGGAGTACATCTTCAGCAGAAGATTGCCCTGTACTAGACAATGGAGCTTCCAACTTGTCACTTTTGCGGCAAGAAAGGACGTGTTCAAAAGGATTGCAAGAAGAAGTCAGGACTGTGACATTGATTATTTATTATTAATAATATCACGTGTTGTTATATTATTGTATATCTAATTTCAATGACAAAATTTTCTAAGGTGGGTAGGTTGTAAGCCCTTTGAAATTTCTAGGATTTATTTTAAAATTTTATTTTATTTATTTATTAATGGATATTTTCCACTATTATTTTTAGTCATTAAATACTCTTTTTCGTAGCTTTGATTTTAGAAGCACAACAAATACAATTTCTAAAAATAAATTTCATATGTATGATTTAGACGAGTCCACCTTCACTTATGACTATCATGCCTCACTCAAACGTATTTTCTTGTGCACTATTTTTTTATCGCATAATATCCGGGTCAAAAACCCAATTTTTAGCACCTACTGTGCAATCGTTGTCTATTTTGACTGAAATTAGAGAGACAACTTCGATCCAAATCTTCCGACCCAATATAAGGTCATAATCTACTCTGAGCCTACAATGCACATGATACTTGTATCCCACTCAATTGGGACCTTATGTGTTACCTACACACAATTGATCACTATGATGCATTTCTAGTCGTAAGACTCATCCGATTTAAACCAATTGAACCTAACTCTAACCCAACCAAACTAGGACCTAATCTAAGTGAACTAGTCTAGGTTGGACCACCCAAAATAGGTTAATTTCAGTTTGATTGGCAACCATGAGTGAGGGAATTAATAGGGTAGAATTTGAATAGGTGGGGGTTGCAAACTTACATCTCTTTTCTTCTCCATTAGGCTGGCCATAACTACGGTCTTTTTACCTCTCTCATTAAAACTACCTGAACAACTGTCATGACTCGCACCCGGTATAGGGGTACGAGTACGTAACAATGTCCAGCCTACGCCGCAGAATCGGCGATAGAACGATGTTCTAGGTCGCTAACTAACAACTCACACAATAGTATAATGTACCTGTCAAAGATCTCAACTCCGAATGGAGGACAAGTATAAAGATATGGTAATACTCAATTACAGTCTAAAGCACGATAAGATATCATAGAAGTCTAAATAACTATAAAGACTAAACATCAACAACAACTACTAAAATAATACTCAAATCAAATCTCAAATACAATGTTAAAATCTCCACTAATTACAAGTCAAGTTCAAACAGAGAATCTCAACAAGTCAACTAAAACTAAGTCTCTCGGTCACTCCTGAGAATCCGGACCCAAGGTAACTATCCCCTTATCAGATCCATAGTAGGTAGAACACGTATCCTCTGAGCAATCATCTGAAAAATATATCCAGTCATGATGGAATGAGCACATCTCCTCTAGCAGTTCCAAATAAATGACAAAGATTATAAATCTGTTATAGCAAGTAATACTTGATGAACATGGAAAGTTGAACATGAAATGAAAATAGAGCAACAGTTTAACTGAAGAACAAGGAAAGTAAATACAGTGGAACATGAGAGCATGGCAATGAAGACTGTAAATAAAGATAGCTAAACTAGAACAATGTGATGTGAGTCCAATCAATATAACATAAGACAATGTGAATCTAGTACAAGACACTAATCCAGTGTGTTTTGAAATACCGAGTTCGACATGTAAATTGCTAGTAGGTAAATACGGCACATCTCATGCTTGGCAATCGTGCGAAGGCTATCTGTCTTGTAGGGGTGGTTCTTGTAACGATTAGACTAGTAGTGAATATGGCACATCGCACGCTTGGTCTAGCGGCGATGACTATCTTTCTTGTAGGGGTGGTTCTTGTTGAATACGACACGTCACACGCTTGGCCTAGCGGCGATGGCTATCTTGTTTGTAAGGGTGGTTCTTGTATGATTGGGAATGTTTACATGTTTACTCGAGTATTTTCCTGCCCTGATAAGTACAAGTGAATCCATATCCCGACACATAATATAGTACGAGTCTAGCCAGAATTAAATGGTGCTTGTAGGTGTTTCGAGTAGCTGGTTCCAATGAGTGGTTCTGGTAGTAGGGGCTAGACGAGTTAAATATATGTGTCGCAAATGAATGAATCCAGAATACCAATCCGTGTTGTGACAGAGAATCAAATAGAATTATACTAGAAGCTGAATCATAATAATCATCAAGTAAATAAAAACTATCAAGGAATGTAATCGCCTGTCATTCAGAGCAGTGAATGTGGATCGATGCCCAAAGTAGTATCACACAAATATATAAATAAGATATACAAAGTTATTTGATGTTCAAGAGTAAGCAGTGTATCTAAATGAGTTAACTACATGCTTCTAGGCCTTTTCTAGGTCAATAAAGTCAACTTGGGTCAACTCTAGTCAAACTTTAGCTAATTAGTCAATCCTTGGTCAACTTGGCCTTGTTTAGTATAATCTAGGGTTTTACTAATTTGGGCCATTAGTTATAGGCTAAAGTGATATCAACCACACTCAAAACCTAGTTTCTAACATATCAATATATTCATATACATCCCTATATTAAACTATAGGGTACATATCCTATAGTCCTTACCAACTACATCTAACAATATGTAAATAGGACCAACGATATGATGTGGACTAGAGGCTCTATTCAAAGGGGACAGAACAAGGATGAATACCTGAACATTAACCAAAGAAGCTGAACATATCAAATAGGACAGTGAACATAACACAATGGTTTACTTTGGATGCTTATAAGGAAACTGAACTAAGCCAAGACAATACTGGACAGTTATGGCTTGCCTCAAATATGTATACTGCATGATTGGCACAGTACCATTCGAGTACTGTACAGGCCAAGTGGTTATCTGCCACTGCTCTAGCTCACCCCCTTATCACTCTTCACACTCCACTAACCTATCACTAAACTTATTTACATACACTCTAATCCTTAACTTATAACACAACTAAGACATTCACCAAAAGAAATACAAGTGAACAGAACATGGTTGGACATGTAATGGCCAGATACCTATTAAGGGTATGCAGGGTAGAAGTATGGCAAAAATGGACTGATGTGAAACCTATTGGGACTGACATTAATGTTAAACAGGGGACAGATGCTTAAGGTTAACCAAGTATTAGTGAACCGACCTTAGATTTCAAGGACTAAATAATAGAATATAAAGAGGATTGATTCATTCAGATATGGGCAATGATCAAATGGACAGTATTATAGATATGGAGGCTGTGCAATGGTAATAGCAGGACATCTAACTTACACACATGGACAAGACAATTCTAGATGAAGGAAGGACTGCTCTATAGTATGCAGTGGACTTCACATACTCCTATAATTGAGATACAATTAGTTAAGGGACTAGTCAAGAAGATGAAAATGGAATGAATTTAGAGAGACTAAAACAACATATAAGAATATTTAGAGAAAAAGGGGAATAGATACTAACCCATATCTGGTCATTACAGAATGGGTCAAGGACGAAACATGTATCCATACTACCCATATATGATACTAACTCAAACCTTATCAACCATTTGAACAACCCCTATACATATCACTATATACACATAATATATATATACTGGACCAAAATCCAGGGTGGACAGATGCTTAAGTGATTGAACCAACACCTGATTTCTGATACTAAAGATCTGAACATTAAAATCCAAATGGGCAGAACAACAAAATAGAGTATTCACATTACATATGACTGAACCTCATATCGTATAACAGATAACTATGACCCATCATCAAGTAATTGAATGTGCCTATGAATATTTGAACCCACATATGCAGGACAATCTAATGCAAATGACCTGAACATTCATAGATGTTCAAGACATGACACAAGATGAATATGAGAACTAACCTACCAACACAGGGGTAATCCTATGCTCGAGCTCAGGACTCTCCTCCTAATCTGGATAGAGATTTAAAGTCTGAACAAAGAATGGGGACTTATTCAAATGAACACAAGGTTAATAGGGACTAGACTTGTGGATGCAGGACATTCCAATTCATGGAATATCTGAACATCGATTGAACAATTATATCAAGAGTATGAAGTCTGAAAAAAATGAATGGCTAAGCATCAATAAGAATGCAGGATACTATAAAACTCAAGGGATTTAACTAATAGTTCCAACAAGGATATACCTACTGACCTAATGGCTGATATATTACATCGTGTGAACTGGAAAATTAGGAAGGGTGGGACTAAAATCCTCCTACATTGAGTAAAGGACTAAACAACAAGCTCAGGACAGTAATTACATGATGTAGGATTGAACCTACAGAGCAGTAGACAAGAGCACTTGGCTCGACTGAACCAAAGTTCAAGACATGAGCAGTGGGTATGCATGACCATCTAAAAGACATTTGATACTCCACTAAATAGGACCTAAATGCAAGACAAAACAAGGTGTATGGTACCAGAGCTAAATGTGCAGAGGACAAGATCCAAATGGGTTCGACTGCACTGAATTAAAGAAGGGGGTGTGACTGATACATTAGTGTATCAGTAAATAGGTGATGGAAGCTGGACATTAAAAGAGGGACATATACACTCATTCTATTCAAAGTTCTGAACTGAATAAATGGTAGTAAACATGTTGTGGAGTCACAAATACATTCACATGCCCATATGTGAATGTCCACAGACATTAAATGATTTCACAGATTTAAAGATAAGAATAAAGCATAAACAGTGAACATTTCACATTGAAGCAAGGTTCCCGAGCCCAAATTGATCTATCAAATCAAACCCAAATCACAAGCTAACACTCTACATCATTAACACAACACATAACTAATAGAAATACCTAACTAAAACTGAAATTTAAGTATCAAAAGCCCTAAGAGTCATTTCCTCAAACACGTGGTGTGCGTATCCGATACTCTCGTGATACGCACTCCAAATGGATCCAAACTTGATCCAAATCAATCCTAATGCAAAGGGGGACCCCAATGAATGTATCTACATTAATGAAAGGAATTTAGAGGGTTTAAAGGGCTCTTACCAATTTGGAGTTGGAATCTCAATAAAAAGTTTCTAGATCTAGATCTCCACCAAGCTCCAATGGCCAAATTGCTCCAAATGCTCCCAAGCTAGGCAATAGAGGCTTCCTCTCTTCATAGGAAAGAGTTTGCAATTCGTTTAAGAAGATTTGGACTCAATTTTGAAGATGGAGATAATTTGGGGAAGAATACAAATTAGGGTTAGGGTTTATAATGAAATGGGGAAGAACACAAATTAGGGTTAGGGTTTGTAATGAAATGCAGAAGAATGAGGCAATGTATGCTATTAATAGCAAGGGGAGGGTCTCATCATGTTCGGCCAAGTGGTTTCCTAGGGTTGGGTTTGGTGCAAATGACTAAGGGCCTCTCCTAATTTGTCATGTAAAGCCCTTTAAGGAAAAGGCCCATCGTAGCTTATGGTTTAAATCAACTAATAGATTCTAAATGACATTCTAGCTAGATTAGAGTCTAACCAAAGTTGTCTAATCTCACTAACTAAGTTTCTATGGTCATGACTAACATCTAAACAATGTGGTTCTAAGGTTTCACTAAAGTATGACACTAACACAAATCATTAATTAAAGAATATTAAAATAATCAAAATTTTACAAAAAGTCAAAAATACTCTCATTTCTAGAAAGTGGTGGTGACAAATCTACCCCCTAGAAAAATTTTGCCTTCAAAATTTGAGATGGTCGTACTCCTTCTAGGTCAAACCCCCAACAATCAAACTCAAGAAACTCTATTTAATAACATGCAAGATCATGATCCTACTGGTCGTGATTTCACAGTCTCAAACAGGGTCACTACACTATCTAGCATAGCACAAAATATCCTGACACGTACTAATAGAGTCACACAATAAGATAAAAAAGAAGGACATGAAAAGATAGACATGCTAACCCGTCATCCGTAGCGTCGGCCTCCTCGATCACCAGCGCAAAAGCCATGTCCCTCTAGGGTATATCCCTCTGATGGTGCGGGGCATGATGCTGCGCCATAGGTGACCTAGCTTCTTTTCTCTGACCCTGTGCTCCGCCAAATGGAGGTACGGTAGGGCAATCCTTTATCTAGTGAGCAGTGGATCCACATAACAAACACACCTTCAACCTCCTCCTGCAAACGTCCCAAGTGTGTCCTAGCTTCCTGCAGTAGGCACAAGTGGGCACCCTCTAGTCCTGTCCCCGAGGCTGATGCTGCACCTGATGTCCAACTGGTACCAACAGCTGCTGGGGCTGGTACACTGCCTTCTGTATAAAGGGACGATTTCACACTACCGTTTGCAACTCCCGAATCATCCCTGCCTCTCTTGGACTTGAGCTCCAAGTCATCCTTAGCTGCAAAAGTGCCTGTCACGCCCTGCTCCCGTAGGAGCGATCGTCCTCGCTAAGGCGTGATGCCGTACGAGCCTAGATTTGCGCTCGTGCAAGGCGGGTTCCATAACGGCCGATTACATCGGCGGCGACGGGGTCGTCGCCCAGAAGTCCCAAGCAGAGACATTGAACACGCAGCAGAAATTTAGAACGAAACACAAGTTATGCGAAAGAAGCTCTTTATTGATATCGAAACAACGGTTACATTGGGGACGCAAGGCCAAGATTACATTCACTCAATATCCACTTGTCTCACATTTACAAATCACTCTACTCTCTCTCTCTCGATTACAATGCTTGAGCTAGCGAAAGCTTCGGAAGGCGATGTCCATACATTATGTCCCGTATAAGTCTTCGAATCCATGCGGCCGCACGCTTCGAATCGCCAAGGAACTCCGTGCCTCGACGCATCCAAGCGAGCTCCGTGCCACGAGCTTCTACCTGTGCCTGTACATAAACACTGTGTGGGTGTCAGTACTCAACTGTACTGGTGGAGTGAGCTTCTCGCCCACCCATACAAAACTGACACGTTTATTTTACTTTGTACAATACAAGCCCCCCTTTTACGATTGTCTTTCTAGTCTTGCCTTAGGATCGATTTCAGGACCGACGCTCGGCCTATTTATTGTCTTTAGACCATCTTCGTGCCTAGCTCTAATAACGTACCCATACTTTGCCTCTAGGCCTTTCTCGTGCTTGCATTGTCAACGTACCGACTCATACTTGTCTTTCGCACCATACTCTTGGACGTAACGACTAGGTCGTGTCAAATACTTGCCCTACGGCCCTTTTCGACTTAACTCGAAACGTATAACCCAACTTGTGGAACCGATGTTAAGAACTCAAGTACAACAGCGTATCTCGTACCGAAGCACGTGTCTTTACGTATAACCGAATCGTAGGCTTTATAACACTTTGGTGCAACCGAGCACACATTTCACAACACATCGCATACCGTGCTTACGCTTCCTTTGTTACGACCGACACCGTGCATGCGGATTCGCTGCTTAGCACGCCAATTATTTATATAAAAGACCACTGGCATGACAAGCCATCGTGGACATAGCTCGGCTAGGCGGCGGGTCCTTCGATGCAAGGTAGCTAGCCCCATGGAAAGCCCCCGACTACCCACGCAATAAAAGCATGCGCTGCTATAACGTCTACCTCCTAGGACGACTGGTCCCGGTGCCCCGGCGTATAACCAGTCTAGGCAGAAATCCTTGTCGACAAGGTGTCCAATGACCACGCACTTACGAGACATCTAAACTCACGTAAATGCATGGCCTACTTGTTGGTACGACCGGAACCATACTTAGCAACTCGTGCTCTGAATCACACTTGGTATGACATGCCTCGGGACCGCGAGACTCCCAACCGAGGGACCGCCTCGAATACTCAACGTGGATAGGAACGCGAGACTCCCAACCGAGGGACCGCCTCGAATACTTAACGTGGATAGGAACGCGAGACTCCCAACCGAGGGACCGCCTCGAATACTCAACGTGGATAGGAACGCGAGACTCCCAACCGAGGGACCGCCTCGAATACTTAACGTAGATAGGAACACGAGACTCCCAACCAAGGGACCGCCTCGAACTACTCAAGCCTACAACTTAACCCGAGGGACGAGCCAAGGCTATGCCAAGCCTTGCGCAGTGGAAACGTGCATGCTTTATCGAGCATTTACGCGGGCGACGCCTATGACTTAGGCTAACTCATCGTTTGTGTCGAATACCAACTTTCCTTCTCCCAAACCACGGGACGAAGGACCGAGTGTCATTTTAAAGCACGCTGAGCCGACTTCTATTGAGACCGTGGGACCATTTTCCATGTTCTAAGACATTCCGACGGGTCGGAATTATTCCCTTAGCTATGTGCGTTCGTAGCTTTTATATTAGCCTACTTGTGCAAGTTGAAACCACACGAATTATTAAGTGAAGGCAAAGATGAGGCAAGTTCACCGAAACTACCCCACCTGAGCGATGTCTTCGAGTCGCCGTTGTAAGGCCAAGTCCGAACGCCGTCGACGTTTTGATTCCTCCGATTGACTTTGCGGGATGGGGCACTACAACATACACTACTCAGAATAAGTCTCGTCCTCGAGACTTTCCTGAAGGCAAGCCATCCTAATATTTTATGGCCAAGACTTAATCGTATACATTTCGCCTACGCATTTTTTCGATTTGGAGCCACGCTCGTGCTATCGCTAACTTAGTCGTAAGGCACACTAATCGATCAACCAACATTCGAACTCGTTTCAAATCAATGATCGTATTATCACCAACATTTTTTCGAAACTCACGATTCCAAAATCCTCGATACTTTCCCGTTTCTCAAGTCTCACTTGATTCAACGTATCACTTAGTTGGATCGTGCACATATTCCAGGCGTCCCCAAAATACATGCATGTTAGCCAAGCCTCGTAATAGAGAATCCGCCATTACCACTCGAGTTGGAATGTGCACATATTCGGGCGTCCCTGATATACGTGCATGTCAGCCAAGACTCGCGAGTGGTGCCTCCGTAGCACCTATCGCTTCGTGCTCGAACGTCTGCCTAACCGCTAGGCTATGTCTTTTCGTCAGTACTGGAATCATAGTTCCCAAACAACGATATCAACACTAACCCCATCCTAAGGTCAAACCAAATTGTTGGTACGGGGTTTTCTACCCAAGCTCGCATCACTCCGATTTCTAAATATTGAGCATCGATTTCCTACACACATCCCAATGTTCGTCGCACGGGGTATGAGTCGTTCGGTAAAGTCATCCTACGATAACTCACGTTTCAACCAATTCTACGTCACATCAATATCGTTCGTTCATCAAGCCTTTTCGTATAGTCTATCTCTTCGAACACGTTCGACGTAATCCGCCTATCGATCCTTCCAAATCACGTACGCTACAACACGATTCATCTCTAAACCATAATTCACATTTCTGAAATCATCTATTCTAACTCACGTAATCGATCACAAGGTCGTCTGACTTAACAATATACCACGCTCCGATCTCACGCGAGTCCGATCATCCACGGTGGTTCATGAATCACCAAGCAACGTTCTCGCGGAATAATCATTCTCATCGGGGCGTAACACTTGTTTAGTGTCTAGACTCGTTCATTCTCGATGTACGGATTGGACCTACTCAGTCCTCAAGTTTTACTCAATCGTCAATCACAAGTCCTTTAAATCCTCGAATTTGCCTTCGCATCAAACTGACAAGTCGAGATAATCAAAGTTGCCGCATTCTGATTTTACGAGTTTGATCATTTCCGCGACATGAATCACCATGTCAGCGCTCACGCGGAACGATCGCCCCAAATTCGACGCAACGCATGTACGAGGCTAGAGTTGTGCTTGCACAAGACAAGACCGTCGATGTTGTGGTTATCAACGCAACCATCAAAACTCGATTTCTTTCACCCAACATTCGTCTCAATCAAGATCCTAAGTATTGCATCCATCGGAATGATAATTCTTGTACGATCGTCATTCACCGTGTCAGAGTACCCCGAGTTATCGCATATCGTCTTTGATACGCCTCAATATCATCGACGATATACGTAACCTGACGATCTTCGTTTGTAACGAATTCTGAGTCGTGCGAATGATGCTATCGTCCGACCGGATAATCTCCTTGAATCGTTCACCACATCAATTTCTTCGACCCAAATTCACGTATCGTTTCATTCGTCTATCTTAGTCATCGACTAACGTATTTCCTCAATTCACATCATTCCATGCAACTCAAACCATCGAGCAACATCGATTTCAATCCTCAGAGTTATTTGCATAACTTTAAAATTGAATATTTCATGCACGCTACCTACCCGTCATGTTAACTTTTTGTATACGATCCGTATCAATTTCCTCGATTCGAACTCAATCGTTTTCGCGTTTCATACTCGTACAATCCTCAATCTTTCGCTCGAATGATTTCCAAGATGGACCATACACCACTCGGGATTCGATTCATCCGATCTAAACCAAATCACGTTCGCGTTATTCGCTAAGACATGTTTTGAATTCGTTCGGTGAATCCCTAGCGTAATCGTTCACGTCGCATCGACGCACTAAGTCGTTCGCACTATTTCTCAAAATCCGGAACAATCTTTCGTGTACGCCTAAGCGTTAGTCTGATAACGTCCCTATCGATATACACTCCAAGTGTATCTCCGTTCCTGACCAAGCGGTACTTAGTATTGGTTGCGACTCGTTTGCACCAAAAGGTCGAGGTACGCGATACGCGGACTAAGTTGTGCCGTATAACCATCCCGTATGGACTATACTCTGAGTTTTTCATGCTCATTTGCTCGTGTAGGACTCGTTAGGCACGCACGCGACTTGCTAACTTTAGCACGTATTTTCTATTAATTCAAGGTCGGCACCGTTCGGCCCAAAGGCCACCCCTATCGATGCGTTCGATTGAACGCTTGTAGGAGCTTTCGAAAATATTAGACTTATTGTATGGATATGCCGAGGGACGTTTGAGAGAGAGCGCACCAATGATACCACGTTGCGGAAGCACAATTCAGAGTTTACAGAACAACGGAGCTAAAAAAAATTCAACCGATAGTCCAAGGACGTAAAGCCGTGCTCTGATACCATTATGTCACGCCCCGCTCCCGTAGGAGCGATCGTCCTCGCTAAGGCGTGATGCCGCACGAGCCTAGATTTGCGCTCGTGCAAGGCGGGTTCCATAACGGCCGATTACATCGGCGGCGACGGGGTCGTCGCCCAGAAGTCCCAAGCAGAGACATTGAACACGCAGCAAAATTTAGAACGAAACACAAGTTATACGAAAGAAGCTCTTTATTGATATCGAAACAACGGTTACATTGGGGACGCAAGGCCAAGATTACATTCACTCAATATCCACTCGTCTCACATTACAAATCACTCTGCTCTCTCTCTCTCGATTACAATGCTTGAGCCAGCGGAAGCTTCGGAAGGCGATGTCCATATATTATGTCCCGTATAAGTCTTCGAATCCATGCGGCCGCACGCTTCGAAATGCCAAGGAACTCCGTACCTCGACGCATCCAAGCGAGCTCCGCGCCACGAGCTTCTACCTGTACCTGCACATAAACACTGTGTGGGTGTCAGTACTCAACTGTACTGGTGGAGTGAGCTCCTCGTCCACCCATACAAAATCGACACGTTTATTTTACTTTGTACAATACAAGCCCCCCTGTTACGATTGTCTTTCTAGTCTTGCCTTAGGATCGATTTCAGGACCGATGCTCGGCCTATTTAGTGTCTTTAGACAATCTTCGTGCCTAGCACTAATAACGTACCCATACTTTGCCTCTAGGCCTTTCTCGTGCTTGCATTGTCAACGTACCGACTCATACTTGTCTTTCGTACCATACTCTTGGACGTAACGACTAGGTCGTGTCAAATACTTGCCCTACGGCCCTTTTCGACTTAACTCGAAACGTATAACCCAACTTGTGGAACCGATGTTAAGAACTCAAGTACAACAGTGTATCTCGTGCCGAAGCACGTGTCTTTACGTATAACCGAATCGTAGGCTTTATAACACTTTGGTGCAACCGAGCACACATTTTACAACACATCGCATACCGTGCTTACGCTTCCTTTGTTACGACCGACACCGTGCATGCGGATTCGCCGCTTAGCACGCCAATTATTTATATGAAAGGCCACTGGCATGACAAGCCATCGCGGATATAGCTCGGGTAGGCGGCGGGTCCTTCGATGCAAGGTAGCTAGCCCCATGGAAAGCCCCCGACTACCCACGCAATAAAAGCATGCGCTGCTATAACTTCTACCTCCTAGGACGACTAGGCCCGGTGCCCCGACGTATAACCAGTCTAGGCAGAAATCCATGTCGACAAGGTGTCCAATGACCACGTACCTACGAGACATCTAAACTCACGTAAATGCATGGCCTACTTGTTGGTACGACCGGAACCATACTTAGCAACTCGTGCTCTGAATCACACTTGGCATGACATGCCTCGGGACCCGCGAGACTCCCAACCGAGGGACCCGCCTCGAATACTCAACGTGGATAGGAACGCGAGACTCCCAACCGAGGGACCCGCCTCGAATACTTAACGTGGATAGGAACGCGAGACTCCCAACCGAGGGACCGCCTCGAATACTCAACGTGGATAGGAACGCGAGACTCCCAACCGAGGGACCGCCTCGAATACTTAACGTAGATAGGAACGCGAGACTCCCAACCAAGGGACCGCCTCGAACTACTCAACGTGGATAGGAACGCAAGACTCCCAACCGAGGGACCGCCTCGAATACTTAACGTAGATAGGAACGCGAGACTCCCAACCAAGGGACCGCCTCGAACTTCGTTGAACTCGAGGGAACGACTACTACGTAGCCTTCCAACTTAACTTGAACAAAACGTGTTCCTTAAGTGCCATGGACCGTGGCTAACTTTACATCGTGCCAACCGTTGCTCGTGCCTGTAACTGACTTCTGTCTTATGCGACGCGATCACCCAAGTCATACGTTATATGACGGCCCGTAAGATCGTGGGACTATTTGACTTGACAACCGCAGAACGAGCGGGACGGCACTTAGAATGACTTAGGTCGATCGGCATAACTTTGCCTAACTTACTCAAGCCTACAACTTAACCCGAGGGACGAGCCAAGGCTATGCCAAGCCTTGCGCAGTGGAAACGTGCATGCTTTATCGAGCATTTACGCGGGCGACGCCTATGACTTAGGCTAACTCATCGTTTGTGTCGAATACCAACTTTCCTTCTCCCAAGCCACGGGACGAAGGACCGAGTGTCATTTTAAAGCACGCTGAGCCGACTTCTATTGAGACCGTGGGACCATTTTCCATGTTCTAAGACATTCCGACGGGTCGGGATTATTCCCTTAGCTATGTGCGTTCGTAGCTTTTATATTAGCCTACTTGTGCAAGTTGAAACCACACGAATTATTAAGTGAAGGCAAAGATGAGGCAAGTTCACCGAAACTACCCCACCTGAGCGATGTCTTCGAGTCACCGTTGTAAGGCCAAGTCCGAACGCCGTCGGTATTTTGATTCCTCCGATTGACTTTGCGGGACGGGGCACTACAGTGCCCGCCAGAATTGGCTCAAAAGTGGTATTGCGGTCGCTCTTGGTCAGTGACTTGACCTCTTTGATCAAGCCCTTGAGGAACTTCCTACCCTTCGCCACATCACTCAACCCTTTCACGAATCTGCCCAGACGATAGAACTCCCCAGCAAACTCCTCTACTGTCATGTTCCCTTGGACGAGGCTTTCGAACTGACTCTCCAAGGCACTGAGATCCACATCTGAAAAGAACTTCTCTTTGAAAAGCTTTTTGAACGCCTCCCAAGTCTGCCCTTCTACTCCAACCCTCGGATCGGTATGGTACCATGTCAAGGCAAGGTCAAAATCTATGCCAGATGGCAGATCCCCTCAATGTGCTCAATCCAATCGTTCGCATACAAGATACCCTCCGTGCCCTTGAAGTCCTTCGGTCGTATCTTCTGAAAGTCGATGATGTTCCCCGGCCTCTGGTGCTGAACAGGTTCTCCCTGTCCTCCCTGTGGCTAGGCAGCCACTCTCTCAACTGCTGCCATAGCCACCTAGTGGGCATTCTCAATACCCTGCCTCATATCAGCTGAATGGAGGCGTTGAGCATCCATCATCTCCCTGAAGAGCACAAACAGTTGCACAACATCCACCGGAGCAGGAGGTGGTCGTGGACGCTAAAGAATATCAGGAATAACTAGGGAAATCCTCAGAACAGGTGT
>JANAVB010016259.1:0-30576 GCA_029216955.1 Iris pallida | reverse complement strand
AAATACCTTGAGCAAAAGTCATACATTCTTCTAACAATACTGATTTAGCAAGAAACCTCTGGATGAGCACGATTCCGCACATAAAGTTTTAAGGTGTGCAAATATCTTTCCATGGGATACATCCAACGATACAATACTGCTCCAGCAATTTGTAACTCATCCACTAAATGCATAGGCAAGTGTTCCATTATATCGAAAAACCCAGGTGGAAAAATCTTTCAAGACTACAAAGCGTAAGCCCATACGATCTTCAAAATTTTCAAGTCTGTAATACTATTTACACTTGAACACAACACCACAAAGCAGTTGCTTAATTCAATTAAGATTTAACAACATGCTTTGGTAAGACCCTTCGAAGAGCTATAGGAAGTAACTGTTGCATTAAAATGTGATTGTCATGACTCTTAAGACCCCACATACTCCGCTCTTCTGTATGCACGCATCGAGATATATTAGATGAATAACCATCAGGACGTTTACATCTCGTAACACTTTTAAGAAAATGTCCTTTTCTTTGTTGCTCATTGTGAACTCAGCTGGAGGCAAGTACTCTAGAGTTCTTCCCCGTGGTTGAGGATGTAGCTCTGATCGAATTTTCATATCTCTGAGATCTTTTCGAGCCTTATATTATCTTTGTTTTGCCTTTAATACCTAGCAAAATAAAAATGACATTATCACATACATTTTTTTCAATATGCATAACATCTAGATTGTGGCGAATCAAATTGTGTTCCCATATTGTAGTTCAAAAAAGATGCTCTTCTTCTTCCAACCTAATCTTGTGTTTGGCAGACTGTGTGTTTTTTGCTTTCTCTTTTTCTTGTTCTTCCTCTTCCTCTTTGTAAAGAGGTCCTCCTTCTTATATTCAGTTAAAACATTGAGATCATTCAACTGTTTTAACACTTCTGTTCCAGATAATGTCAAAGATGGAGGCCTCATTTCTAATTTTCCATTAAAAGTTACCCTCTCCCTTTGAAACTTATGGCACCCCGGTAAGAATCTACGATGACCCCAGTAACAATACTTGCCACCATTTGTCAATAGGTAGCTTGATGATCCCTATTACAACAAGGGCAAGCAAATTCACCTTTTGTGCTCCATCCTGACAACATAGCATATGCAAAAAGTCGCTAATTGTCCACAACAGTGCTACATTTATTTGAAATAACTGTTTGGTTGATGCATCATAAGTAGAAACACCAACCTTCCAAAGTTCTTTCAACTCCTCTACTAACGGTTGCAGATAAACGTCAATCTTATCACCTGGACCTTTTGGTCCATCAATAAGATAGACAAAATTAAGTTAGGTTGCTTCATGCACAACCATGGGGGTAAGTTGTAAGGGACGACTACAACAGGCCAGGTAATGTGAGCAACACTCATATTACCAACGGATTAAATCCATCGGTAATTAACCCAAGTCTAACATTACGACTGTCTCTGGCAAATGATGGATTATTATCATCAAAAGCCTTCCAAGCACGAGAATCTGCCGGATGCCTTATTACACCATCCTCTACTCGCTTCTCAGCATGCCATTTCATAAGCGAAGCTGTATGCGATGACCAAAACAATCGTTGCAGTCTTGGTATTAAAGAAAAATATCGAACCTTTTTTTGAGAAACTTTAGTACCCTGGTCAACCGGAGGAAGATTACCCTCGTTGGCATGAGCAATTTTATATCTAGAAGCCCCACAAATCTCACATTTGTCGAGATTCTCAGTTTTATTTCAAAACAATATACAACTATTAGGACAGGCATCCCATGTTTTGTAAGTGAACCCCAAGTCAGTAGTTAGCTTACTGGCTTGATAGTATGATTTGGGAATCTTGGCACACGGAAACACCTTTTTTAAGAATCCCAACAGCATTGTGAAAGAACGATTTGTCCATCCATTAAGTTGCTTCAGGTGTAAAAGTTGGACAACAAATGATAGCTCAGTGACACCCTTAGGACAACTCTCGTACAAATCGCTTTCTGCTTCATTTAGAAGTTTAAAGTATTTCGGCATGCATTCATCGGACCGCAAGTTTTCTTCTGCCATGGCCTCTTCCTCGAAACCCATATTTTCTATCATGCATGAGAATCCCATTCCCTCTCGTACCATTGTTGTCATATTAGCATATTCATTTAATCCAGCATCACTTTCATCAACTGACATATCATCTCCTATATTATCGGTGTTATTACCCAAACCACCCAATAACTCTCCATGATATATCCAATCCATATAACTCCTTTCAAATCCATACATCTCTATATGAACCTCCACAGTCTGTCGATTGTGATAAACACGATTTACACATCTACTACATGGGCAATAAATATGGACCGTATCAGCATTCTTAGTTCTATATGCAAATTTAAGAAACGCTTCGACCCCATCCTTGTATGCCTTTGAATTCCAATCATGTGATCCAATCCAACGCTTATCCATATCAATTTCCAAAAGACAATTATCACCTAGCACCATCCAAAATATATATTCAGAACAATAGTTGTATCTTTATTGTTTCAACAATTCAATTTGAAATTTCTATTTGAGGCAAATGGAGGCAAAAAGCTTGAGGCAGCAGCTATATAACTTTCTAATAATTAAAATACAGAGGCAAATTAGAGTTAAAATCATATAACTTGAGGCAGCAACTATAGCTTGAGGCAGCAACTATATAAGTCTTATCCATTTCAGTTTTCAAAAAAAATATACTTTCTAACAAATTAGAGTTAAAATTCTTATGCAATATATCAAGCAAAGACAAATTTAATAATAGAGCAAACACTTATTGGTAGCCATGTACTAATGTGCCCAAGAAGAAGAAATAATAAGCATATAGATAACCAATTGATTATGACAATTACTAGCTAGAAAAAGGAAATTAATATACCAAGGTTGATTATGACTTATTGACATAGAACTAACACATGGCACAAATAACCAATTTCAACTGAAAAGCTCAAGAATGATTCACAAATGTCGATTTTAACAAACTAAAATCTACAAAGAACATAGCCAGGTTCAAATTCATCTCCATTTATAATATGTTTAACATCAATCCAGAATGGGCATGCAAATGTGTCCCAATTTTTTTAAAAACCCATTTTTTACAAATAATCACAGTAATTCCTACATGAACGCATAATCACAATAATTTGATAAATTAAAATCTACAAACAACATAGCCAGGTTCAAACTCATGTTCCTATCCATGCAAATGTGTCCCAATTTTTCACAAGAAAATCTAATTTTTCACAAATAATCACAATAATTCCTACATGAACGCATAATCACAATAATTTGACAAATTAAAATCTACAAAGAACATAGCCAGGTTCAAACTCATGTTCCTGTCCATGCAAATGTGTCTAGACCTGTCAAGTCAGCCGGGCCGGCCTGACACTGAATTTGGGTGGGCCGGGCTCGGGCCTCTTCGACCCATGAACTATAGCGGGCCGGACCGGGCCAAGGGTGAAAAATCTCAGCCCAGTCCGGCACGTAACCCACGACACGGTGGGCTTCGGGTCGGGCCGTGCCGAGATTTGATTGGCACATGATACATTTGGGTATTCATTTCGTTCTTCTCCTCCAAATTTGTGCTTCTGTGGCTTAGCCTCAACAACACAGTCACCGTTCACCGCCCGTCATGAAGACTGGCTGGCATGTACCCACAAAAAAAGCTAAATTAAGCACAGCACAGCAAAAAGCAAACCCAAGCCAAGCAAAGCACAAATTGCTTGGCCAAAGCCAATCACAGCACAAATTGCTTGTGCTAAAGCCAAGCATAACACACATTGACAAACAAATGATAAGCAGTGTTTGGGGTTCGGTTCGGGCCCGGTTGGGATGGGCCGGCCCAATTGACAGGTCTAAATGTGGCCCAATTTTTCACAAAAAAAATCTATTTTTTCACAAATAATCACAAATAAATAACAATGTGCACATATTTTGGTGTTCTAACATATTTTTGCCACCAAATAATTTTCTCAATAAACTGATATACTTCATAAACCGAAATCTTCCCAAAAGAAAAACAATCACCTAAATTGTAAAACCCCTAAATTTCTACTATTTTATTTTATTTTAGATTTGTACTGTTTTAGAATTTTGTAATGTACGTCGCGTAGTCGTATCGAACGTCGTGCACGAAATTTTAATTTTCGTTTTTGCTCGACGAGTGCGAATATGTGCGAGCGTACATATTTTTAGAAAAATATTTTTTTCTATTTTTTATGGTTTCAAAATAATATATGTAATAATTATTTCTAGCTATCATTTTCAAGTTTATGATTTTAATTATGAAAAGCCTTTCATTTATACCGTTATAATAATAAATTATTTTTCCTATAAAATGGTAATTTAGAAAAGTATATTTACGTATACATTATTTGTACATACATATATATTTAGTAATTATTTATTAGTTATTTTAAATAATAGTGTATTTTCGAACTTATTATTATAGCATTTTTAGAAAACATATTTTGAAATTATTGTACCAATTTAAATCTTGATTTAATTTATGAATATATTTTAAATAGTACATTAATAATTACATTTGGAATTTGAATTATCTCAATTGGTTTTAAATAAAGATGGTTTTTAAATTATATTTAAATTTGGATTTTTAATTGGATTTAGATTTATTAAATTGATTTAAATTAGTAGATGATTTATCTACTTGGGTTTCAAATATTCCTAGTCCATATCTAAGTGGGAATTCCTACATCCTATAAATAGGCAGGTACTCCTCCACATTATTCATCCACAAATAAATTTCCCACGTGAGTGCATCGTGTCCATGTCCCCGTCCCCGTCCCAGTCCAATATTATTATTCCATGTTTTTACATATACAATTCCATCTCCGTCGTGTCGGACAACCCCGACACGACATAACCCAAACTAGATCCATAACCCTAAACCTAACTTTAACCCTAACCTTAGCCTCCTGTTGACAGTCCATCCCCGGCCACCTATCCCCGACACAGACAACCCCCTCAACCAAACCCATCTCCACGACCACCAGACCCACCACATGACCCGACAAAAATGCCGGTCGACCCCGGCCAAGCCGGCCACAGCCACCACCGCTACTGCCATCACCACCTCCTACACCCCATCCCAACAGTGCACAACACCACCACCATCATCGCCACTAATTTCGACCAGACCACCCTGGCCGCGACAACCACCACGACCATCCGTCAAAACCACCACCGAGCAAGGGAGAAAAGAAAACCCTAAAACTAGTCTCACCTGTCGCACCGAACTCGCCATGTCAACCGTCTCCGCCGTCTCCATGCGCCGCATCGTCGCGGTCGTCGCCGGAGCGCCGCCCTTCCCATCCTCCGCAGACCCTGGCCGCCCGCCTCCGTAGGTCCGTCCAGCCCAACCTCCGCCTTCGCTCCGCTCGCGTTCGTGCTGAGTCGGGTCGCCCAGATCCGGCAACCCCAGCCGTTCCCGGCCGCCTCCCTCGGCGCCACCACCGGCGCTCCACTCCGAACCCCCCCCTCCCGCAGCACAGCACCCTTCCGATCATCTCTTCCCTCCGACTTCTCTCGACCACCACAGCTCCACACTTCCTCTCTCCCTCCGTCTCGTCATGGCCGAGCCCCCGATGACCCTGATCTCGCCGTGCTCCTCCTCTTCCAACGCGCCCGTGCGCCGCCCCTCCGGTGCAGTGCACCACCATCCGCCGGGCGATTCCCCACATTAGCACAGTCCGCCGACTAAAACTCCCGCCGCCTCCTTCGTCCCTCCGCTCCTCCGCGAGGTCGCAGCCGCGCCAGCGCCTCACTTCCTCCGCCTCATGCCACCATCGGACCGCCGCCCGATTCCGCGTCGCTCCGCCCTTCCTCTCACCCCGCGCGAGCCGTCAGCACTCCCGCTCTCTTCCCTACTCCGATCATCTTCTCTCTCTACCCTCTTGCCGGATCCGGCGTACAGCCGCCGTCGCCCCCCTCTTTTTCTCTCTCCCTCTCGTTTCTCTCACCCCTTCATTTTCTTTCTTCTTTCACTCACTCTCCTCTCTCTCTACTCTCGAGCCTCCCGCTCATCCCTTTTTGTTTGTTTGTTTGTTTCCTTTTCCTTCTATTCTTCTGAATTCTCACTGTTCACAAACAGTACAACTGATATTTTCATAATTTATTATTATTAATAATATTATTATTATTTTTTCTTTTTATCTGTTATTTATTATTAGTGATATTATTATTATTACTATTTATCATTATTATTATTATTATCATTTATCATTATTATTATTATTATTATTATTATTATTATTTTTGTCTTATTTAAAGACTTTTTGATATTTTTAGTATTATTGTATGATTTAATATATAGGGTATTGTAATATTTTGTCATAATTAATATTAGTAGTAATTTTTTAGTACTTTTAATAAAATAAGTATAGGAGCATAATTGTGAAAAATATTATTACCAGTTAATTTATATATAGCTCTTTAAATTATAAATTCGCTATCTTGCAAAATTAGTTATAGTCTAAATTATTTTTAACAAATAAATATATAAGTAAATTATAATTGCAACCATAAAAAATAATTTCTCCGTATTTTCGTACATATATTTTGATGAGGTTCAAAACTATTATAAACTATTTTCAAGTATATTTTCACTAATAAAATATAGTTCTCAATGATTATAAATAGTTTTCCAAAATTGTATATATATATATATATATATATATATATATATATATTAATGATTCATTCCTTCGATTATTCTTCTGCCCATGACTCCTATTCCTTCGACAATCTTAGACTTCCTTATGACAAACCTAACTAATTTGACCATTCTGGACCCAATGGACCCGTCCGTGCCACCATCAGAGGCTCCTATGCGTAGTTGTAACACCAAGGTCATATCTTGTGTCACCTTTATTGTACCACACCAGGCAGCTCCCCAGGCGTCGCAACAGAAAAGTATACCTTGCTAATTAACTGTCAATTATTTAGTTTCTGCATTATTTGTTTTGTTTCATATTGTTAGTTTCTTTTGTTATAAACTGCGCGTCCAAGCCACACTTGGGTGCAAGCGACTTTATTAGTCGTTATTTTATTTTATGCATGATGACTTAGTGTTAGCGGACTACCTTCTTGTTGGGGGATATCCTTATATCTTTCTTTGGCTGTGACACTCACACTACACGGTTTGAGACATATTGCTAAGGGCACAACTTATTGACTAGCTATCTCTAAAGTCGTGTGATGGTAGATGATCGTAACTGCTATGACTAGGGTTTTAGAGACTCAAGCAGTTACAAAGCTGGACGAGCCATGGACATGACTTGAACAGTGTGGGATATATTGGGGGAGGACAGTCGCTAGTGCGTATGGGAATCCAAACAGGTAAACCACAGTCTCCGGATGGAACTGTGGCGATATTTTTGCAGATGCCCTCTGACATTTTATACGTTACGGACGAATACAGATGACTGGATGCCAGTTACGTACACATAGCCTAAAATCCTATCCATGCGCATGAAAGTTGTCCTCTAAATTGCACATTTGGCGGTTAGAATCTCCTTTGCATATTTGTGTCTAGGATAGTCATTTATATATTATTTTATTCTGACAGTTCATATTAGCTTATTCTTCCTGTATCTTGCTACGTCCGTCTGAGGACCTGGTTTTTCCCCAGGTGTGTGTTCATGTCTTCCGCATGTATTCTAGCCAAGGTCGTGGTCTTCTCCATTCCTTCGAAGACAATTGTGCTTGGTTCGTCTTGCCACTTTTTGATTCATGTACATTTCTTTCATTGAGATAGTTGGTAGTGGACTTTGTCTCCGTCCAGCGATGGTATCATAAATAGTCGAGTTGATATTTATATTATTATTCTTTTTATTGTGGATGAGATTTAGTTTGTCTTGGATTACTATATTTTACAGCTTATGTATTCATACGAGACCTACGTACTTCGTATGAATACAGCTGGCATGTCTACGTACTTGGTCCTACGTATTTTGGGACTAGGGCGTTACATATTTTTGTGGTGGCCCATACAGGTCAAGATAAATTATTTGGTTACTTTACCGTACCAAGCAAGCCTGCGTATAGGATTAGAAGTCTATGATCTCATCCACATGCTTGACCTCTTTCCTTGATTTTATCTACCGTCTTGACTCATCAATTGCATCTTGCTTGCTTCCTTCCATCCATAATCTTATCTTCCCTTCGTGCTTGTTAGAGATTGACCCTACTAGTTAGTTGTCCCAAAACACCATTAGTTTAATTCTTTAAGTTAGGTAGAATACCTTATGAACTAGCAACCCCTTTGACCTAGTGACCTATATTAGCAAGCTTATTTAGATCCTAGAATCTAGAGGACCTAACCCGTCTAGCCAACCATGGACTGGACAAGAAGACTATAGGACGACTGTATGACTTAGAATTATTCTACCTTCTTTAAATCTTAATTTCTCGTACCTACGTATTTACCGTTTTGACTAATGATGCTAATGTAGCCTAGTTTTTGCAAGCTTATTCTTTATCGAGTTTGTTCATGACATATGCTATTGAGCGCTCACTAGCCTAATGTCTAATCAGAACCGGTGCATAATGGTCTGATCAACCAAGTGCACTTTGGTTCGCTTTTGTCTATTACTCTACGTGGATGGGGACATAATTAAACTTGGCCCTTACAATCCCATCCACGACTGTCTTGACAATTCTTTTTTGAAATTATTTGATCGTCTTTGAATCACTTATTCGTATTCGATAACGCCTCCTTCGAACTCTATATTGCTTTCGCCTTCACCTATTTTAGGAGGACGAAAGCGTTATACTAGAACTTCCTCTAGCCATCCTATCGATTACGACCATATCGTATTATTTTTCTATAATCTAGATCGCGATTTCTTACAGCATGATTTTGTTATCAATTGTTCCCCATCAACATCCCCTTGTGTCTTTTCACCCCCTACGAATTCTTAATTTCGAGGACAAAATTCTTTTAAGTTGGGTAGGATGTAAAATCCCTAAATTTTTACTATTTTATTTTATTTTAAATTTGGTACTGTTTTAAAATTTTTGTAATGTACGTCGCGTAGTCGTATCGAACGTCGTACACGAAATTTTATTTTTCGTTTTTGCTCGACGAGTGCGAATATGTGCGAGCGTACATATTTTTAGAAAAATATTTTTTTCTATTTTTTATGGTTTCAAAATAATATATGTAATAATTATTTCTAGCTATCATTTTCAAGTTTATGATTTTAATTATGAAAAGCCTTTCATTTATACCGTTATAATAATAAATTATTTTTCCTATAAAATGGTAATTTAGAAAAGTATATTTACGTATACATTATTTGTACATACATATATATTTAGTAATTATTTATTAGTTATTTTAAATAATAGTGTATTTTCGAAATTATTATTATAGCATTTTTAGAAAATATATTTTGAAATTATTGTACCAATTTAAATCTTGATTTAATTTATGAATATATTTTAAAAAGTACATTAATAACTACATTTGGAATTTGAATTATCTCAATTGGTTTTAAATAAAAGATGGTTTTTAAATTATATTTAAATTTGGATTTTTATTTGGATTTAGATTTATTAGATTTATTAAATTGATTTAAATTAGTAGATGATTTATCTACTTGGGTTTCAAATATTCCTAGTCAATATCTAAGTGAGAATTCCCACATCCTATAAATAGGCAGGTACTCCTCCACATTATTCATCCACAAATAAATTTTCTACATGAGTGCATCGTGTCCATGTCCCCGTCTCCGTTCCAGTCCAATATTATTATTCCATGTTTTTACAAATACAATTCCATCTCCGTCGTGTCGGACAACCCCGACACGACACAACCCAAACCAAATCCCTAACCCTAAACCTAACTTTAACCCTAACCTTAGCCTCCTGTTGACAGCCCATCCCCGGCCACCTATCCCCGACACAGACAACCCCCTCAACCAAACCCGTCTCCACGACCACCAGACCCACCATACGACTCGGCAAAAACGTCGGCCGACCCCGGCCAAGCCGGCCACAGCCACCACTGCTACTTGCCATCACCACCTCCTACACCTCGTCCCAACAGCGCACAACACCACCACCATCATCGCCACTAATTTCGACCAGCCCACCCTGGCCGCGACAACCACCACGGCCATCCGTCGAAACCACCACCGAGCAAGGGGGAAAAGAAAACCCTAAAACTAGTCTCACCTGCCGCACCGAACTCGCCATGTCAACCGTGTCCGCCGCCTCCATGCGCCGCATCGCCGCGGTCGCCGCCGGAGCGCCGCCCTTCCTATCCTCCACAAACCCTGGCCGTCCAACTCCGTAGGTCCGTCCAGCCCAACCTCCGCCTTCGCGCCGCTCGTATTCGTGCTGAGTCGGGTCGCCCAGATCCGGCGACCCCAGCCGTTCCCGGCCGCCTCCCTCGACGCCACCACCGGTGCTCCACTCCGAACCCCCGCTCCCGCAGCACAGCACCCTTCCGATCATCTCTCCCCTCCGACTTCTCTCGACCACCACAGCTCCACACTTCCTCTCTCCCTCCGCCTCGTCATGGCCGAGCCCCCGACGACCCTGAACTCGCCGTGCTCCTCCTCTTCCACCGCGCCCGTGCGCCGCCCCTCTGGCGCAGCGCACCACCATCCGTCGCGCGGTTCCCCACATCAGTACCGTCCACCGACTAAAACTCCCGCCGCCTCCTTCGTCCCTTCGTTCCTCCGCGAGGTCGCCGTCGCGCCAGCGCCTCACTTCCTCCACCTCACGCCACCACCGGACCATCGCCCGATTCTGTGTCGCTCCGCCCTTCCTCTCACCCCGCGCGAGCCGTCAGCACTCCCGCTCTCTTCCCTACTCCGATCATCTTCTCTCTCTACCCTCTCGCTGGATCCGGCGTACAGCCGCCGTCGCCCCCTCTTTTCCTCTCTCCCTCTCGTTTCTCTCACCCCCTTCATTTTCTTTCTTCTTTCACTCACTCTCCTCTCTCTCTACTCTCGAGCCTCCCGCTCATCCCTTCTTGTTTGTTTGTTTGTTTCCTTTTCCTTCTATTCTTCTGAATTCTCACTGTTCACGAAGAACAGTACAACTGATATTTTCATAATTTATTATTATTATTATTATTATTAATATTATTATTTTATTTTTTATCTGTTATTTATTATTAGTGATATAATTATTATTATTATTATTATTATTATTATTATTATTATTATTGTCTTATTTAAAGACTTTTTGATATTTTTAGTATTATTGTATGATTTAATATATAGGGTATTGTAATATTTTGTCATAATTAATATTAGTAGTAATTTTTTAGTACTTTTAATAAAATAAGTATAGGAGCATAATTGTGAAAAATATTATTACCAGTTAATTTATCTATAGCTCTTTAAATTATAAATTCGCTATCTTGCAAAATTAGTTATAGTCTAAATTATTTTTAACAAATAAATATATAAGTAAATCATGATTGCAACCATAAAAAATAATTTCTCCATATTTTCGTACATATATTTTGATGAGGTTCAAAACTATTATAAACTATTTTCAAGTATATTTTCACTAATAAAATATAGTTCTCAATGATTATAAATAGTTTTCCAAAATTGTATATATATATATTAATGATTCATTCCTTCGATTATTCTTCTACCCACGACTCCTATTCCTTCGACAATCTTAGACTTCCTTATGACAAACCTAACTAATTTGACCATTCTGGACCCAATGGACCCGTCCGTGCCACCATCAGAGGCTCATATGCGTAGTTGTAACACCAAGGTCATATCTTGTGCCACCTTTATTGTACCACACCAGGCAGCTCCCCAGGCGTCGCAACAGGCAAGTATACCTTGCTAATTAACTGTCAATTATTTATTTTCTGTATTATTTGTTTTGTTTCATATTGTTAGTTTTTTTTGTTATAAACTGCGCGTCCAAGCCACACTTGGGTGCAAGCGACTTTATTAGTCGTTATTTTATTTTATGCATGATGACTTAGTGTTAGCGGACTACCTTCTTGTTGGAGGATATCCTTATATCTTCCTTTGGCTGTGACACTCACACTACACGGTTTGAGACATGTTGCTAAGGGCACGACTTATTGACTAGCTATCTCTAAATTCGTGTGACGGTAGATGATCGTAACTGCTATGACTAGGGTTTTAGAGACTCAAGCAGTTACAAAGCTGGACGAGCCATGGACATGACTTGAACAGTGTGGGATATATTGGGGGAGGACAGTCCCTAGTGCGTATGGGAATCCAAACAAGTAAACCACAGTCTCCGGATGGAACTGTGGCGATATTTTTGCAGATGCCCTCTGACGTTTTATACGTTACGGACGGATACAGATGACTGGATGCCAGTTACTTACACATAGCCTAAAATCCCACCCATGCGCATGAAAGTTGTCCTCTAAATTGCACATTAGGCGGTTAGAATCTACTTTGCATATTTGTGTCTAGGATAGTCATTTATATATTATTTTATTCTGACAGTTCATATTAGCTTGTTCTTCCTGTATCTTGCTACGTCCGTCCGAGGACCTGGTTTTTTCCCAGGTGTGTGTTCATATCTTTCGCAAGTATTCTAGCCAAGGCCGTGGTCTTCTCCATTCCTTCGAAGACAATTGCGCTTGGTTCGTCTTGCCACTTTTCGATTCATGTACATTTCTTTCATTGAGATAGTTGGTAGTGGACTTTGTCTCCGCCCAGCGATTGTATCATAAATATTCGAGTTGATATTTATATTATTATTCTTTTTATTGTGGATGAGATTTAGTTTGTCTTGGATTACTATATTTTACAGCTTATGTATTCATACGAGACCTACGTACTTCGTATGAATACAGCTGGCATGTCTACGTACTTGGTCCTACGTATTTTGGGACTGGGGCGTTACATAAATAACTGATGCTAAAAACTAAGACAAAAACATGCAGCCGGGAACAGTGTCACATGTAAATAATTATGAAAAATTGGTAAATAATCCTAAAAAAATCTTGGTAAATAATCCTGTATAAATAGTATGACATGTAATTAAATTCGAGCAAAAATTTGGTAAATAACTCTTATTATGGACAAGTAATCAATTTCAAGCAAATGTTGATAAAAAAACTGGTAAATAATCTAGGACAAAATAACATGCAGCCATGTAAACTGCGTAGAACACTCATATTTCTAGCAAAAATTTGAGTAAAGTGTAAAACACTCAAATCTCAAGCAAATAATTTAGGACAAAATTACATGCAGCCGTGTAAACAGTGTGAAACACTCAAATTTTAAGCAAAATTTTAGTAAACAGTGTAAAACCCTCAAATTTTAAGCAAATAATCTACGACAAAATTACATGCAGCCGTGTAAACAGTGTAAAACACTCAAATTTCAAGGAAAAATTGAGTAAACGGTGTAAATAGTATAAACCACTCAAATTCCAAGCAAACAATCTAGGACAAAATAACATGCATCCAAAAATTAAGGCAAAGACTAAAACATTTTGGTAAAAAATTCTAAAGATTGGGGAAAGTATACCAAGCAGCAGCAATTGAGCACCTAGGGTTGAAAGATCGGACAGAGAGAGAGAGAGAGAGCAATGGTCGGAGAGAGAGAGAGGGAGAGCAGCAACACTGGAGCACCAGGTCGGAATAATGGTCGGAGAGAAAAAAGAGCAGCAACACTGGATCACCTAGGTCGGAGAGAGAGAGAGAGAGAGAGCAGTTCTATCGACATTTTTTGATCGAAAAGAGAGATGAACAGAAAGTTTTTTGATCAGAAAGAGAGAGAGAAGTTCTATCGACTATAAGAAGTATGTTTTGGGATGGACGGTCTGGATTAATCCATCCGATTGAATGGTTACGATGGAAACATGTGGACCCCCCATATAATTTGGCAATTAGCCGCCAAATGTGTGGTATTCCCGCCAACGTATTTGGGACAAAAATATGTATTATTTGGAACAGAAATTTCCATCAGTCCCAAATAGTGATCCATTTTCACAATCTGTCCCCAAAAAAAGCAACTTTTGTTACTAAAAATATAGCCGTCCCTAGAATTATACTTTTAGGACTTTTTAGACTAATGTTCCTTATAGTGTCGTCCCAAAAAGACACTTTTTGTAGTAAGATGTGGCGTCGAGTCCTATGTTGTCGGCATATAAGTTGCATAGTTATGGTTTGAGTTGTCATGAGTTTAAGTCAGGAGATGTCGCAAGGCAAAGTTGGTCGAGTGACACTTAGTTCACAAAGTTGGATGGGTCAGTTGATGATTTAGTAGTAAAGGGCTGTGAGGCAGCGAGAGCCGCGAGGCGGTGATATGATCGAGTCTCATTGAGTCACGAGGCACGACCTTAGCAAGGGTTTGTAGCACGGTCACACGGAAATGGAGCCTCATCGCGTAGTTGCGTCTCTGATTAAGTGCCGTAAGGCAGACACGACTTGATAGGGTAACGTCGATGTGGCAAGCACGGGATGGTCTTGAAACACGAAATAGGCCAAGGCGTCTGTCCTAAAACTGATCCTAAGGCAACAGTAGAAAGACAATTGATAAGAAGGGACTAAGTTGCACAAAGTAAATCAACGTGTTGGTTTTGTATGGGTGGGCGAGGAGCTCATTCCACCAGTACAGTTGAGTATTGACACCCACATAGTTTACATGTGCAGGCACAGGTAGAAGCTCGTGGCGCGGAGCTCGCTTGGATGCGTCGAGGCACGGAGTTCCTAGGCGATTCGAAGCACGCGGCCGCATGGAGTAAAGACTTATATAAGACATAATGTATGGACGTCGCCTTCCGAAGCATCCGCTGGCTCGAGACATGTATTGAGAGATGAGAGAGAGCTGAGTGACTTGTAATGTGAGATGAGTGAGCTTGAGAGACTTGTAATCTTGGCCTTGCGCCCCAATATAACCATCGTTTCAATATCAATAAAAGAGTGTTTTGCAAAGACTTGTGTTTTGTTCTAAATTTCCGCTGCTATGATTCAATGTCTCTGTATGGGACTTCTGTGCGACGACCCCGTCGCAGCCGCTGAAATCGGCCGTTATGGAACCCGCCTTGCACGAGCACAATCTAGGCTCGTACGGCATCACGCCTTAGCGAGGACGATCGCTCTTACGGGAGCGGGGCGTGACAGAGAGGGCGGCAGAGAGAGGAGATGAGGGCGCCGGGGCTCAGCAAAGCGTGGCGTGCGGAAGGGGGTGCGCAAGGGGGCAGCGGCCACGGCAATTTTGGTCGGCAGAGAGTATGGAAGGAGGTTGGAGAGAAGGGTTGCGGGCGGATCGGCGCGGGGGAGGAACGGTGGACGCGAAGGGGTCTCGCAGAAGGGTTTGGAGAGTCAACGGGATGAGGGTTCGGCGACGCAGCTGGTGGATCACGGCACAGCAGCCTCGCGGTGGTGCCCGCGCGTCCACAGGAAGAGCGGTGGCGGGTTAGAGAGATCGGGAGCTCGTCGGCCGCGGAGGAGTGGGGCGGCTCGCTGGCACGGCGGCCGCGGTGAGGTGAAAGGGTGCGTGTGTTTTTTTATTTATATTTTTTTTCCTATACGATGTTTTTGGGATGGTGAACTTCGATGGTGGTTAGGATCAGGATGAGGTTGTACTCGGTGGCACAGGGGGGAACATGTCGGAGATGGAATCGAGGAGATGGCGAACCGAGGTGAGTGGTGCTAGCTTTGGTCGCTAAGGTGGCGAGCGGCGGAGGGTCGGTTGATAGGGCGACAGATGGTGCGTACTGGGTTCGGTCAGGGCCGGAGAAGATGATGGTGACAACGATGGTCCTAGCTAGGCTTGGCCGGAGATGGTGGCCAGGCTAGATTAGGTTTAGGTTTTTGTGTTGAATCGGAAATGTAGATGGCTGGGGTTGGCTGTGATAGGGGAACCGGTCGGGGCGGCATGGATGCGTGTGATGATGATGATGGAGGGTGGTGTAGGAAGATGGTGGTGACTGATGGGTTGGAGACAAGGAGGAGGACACGAGCGGGGACGGAATTGGAGTAGGAGTAGGACGGTTATACAGTCCGTGTCTGGTGTTGTGGGGATTCGTGTCCAGGGTGTTGGGCACGAGGGAGAGGGAAAATTTGTATATGTAAAAAAGAATAACCTATTGGAAAGACACCGGGGTCGGACCCGAGGCCGTCACGGCTGACACGGAAAAGATGGACACCGACACGATGCACGTACAATTTTGTGATGGAAATTTGTGGAAGAATATTGGAGTTTTATGGAGGAGTACCTGCCTATTTATAGGATGTGGGAATTCCCATTAAGATAAGGATTAGAATAGTTTAAACCCAATTTAGATAATTCAATCTATTAATTTAAATTAATTCAATAAATCCAATCCAAATCAAAATCCAATTTAAATCTGATTAAATTCTATCTTTTACTTTAAAATAAAATAAGGTAAATCAAATTTCAAATATAGATATTAATTTACTATTTAAAACATATTCATAAATCAAATCAAGATTTAAATTGCCACAATAATTTTAAAATATGTTTTCCAAAAATACTATAATGATAATTTCAAAAATACATTATTATTTAAAAAATAAACTTAATAAAATATTTATGAAATATATATGTAAGCACAAATAATGTATACATAGTTATGCTTTTTCCTAGTATACAATAAAATATTATTATGATTAATAACTGCTAAAAACAAAAAGGCTTTTTATAGCAAGAATAATAATTATATATAATATTTTGAAAGTATATAATAAAATAGAAAAAATATTTTTCTAATATATGTACGCTCGCACATATTCGCACTCGACGAGCAAGAAAAACGAAATCTTGCGCGCGACGTACAATACGTTATTGAGACGTACAATACAAAATTTTAAATCAGTACCAAATTTAATTAAAAAAATAGTAGAAATTTAAGGGTTTTACATGGGAGCTCCGTGAACATGAGAGTACATGAATCACGAGAGTGCATATGAATGGTGAAAGCACAGGAATACATGATGAAAGTGAAACGCACATGACATGATGTATCCGATGCTACCGAGGGGGATAATATCGTTTGAAAAGATCCATAGTGTACTAATCCGTGTTTCCATCGTGTCAGCATCAAGTAAAATAATCTAGAGCAAGAATATAGTCCTAGCAAGTATGAAACGGTCAGAAAATATACTCGCCTGATATCCTGAGTGTCTGAATAAAATACTGCCTGAGGAGTGGTGTTTGGCTCCTATTCAGAACAGTACAAGTCACAACATATCCAAATTGGTAAAATAAACTGCTACGATGCATTATACATGATGTTTGGGTCAATCTAGGCTAAAGTCAATATTTGGTCAACTCTAGTCAAACTACTCTAGTCAAACTAGGTCAATTAGGTCAAACCTAGCCCAGACAAGTCTTACTAAGCCTAACCAGTCTATCCTAGCAAGCACACATCATTCACAAGTCACACAAGTCTAATCAACACATAAAACTTATGTGTATACATCCCATATACCATAGGCTATACTACATAGGCTATATGCCATATATATTGATATAGGAAACACACATATCAATTTCCATATATCTATATACACACTATTTATATAGACAATATGCATATATCCATATTACACTACATTATCATACAAGGTTATATATATATATATATATATATATATATATATATATATATATATATATATATATATATATATATAGTGTCTAGGGAAATCAATGGTGTGAGTGAGTGTGCAGATTACATTTACATGTGTGTGTGTGTGTGTGTGTTTCAAGTTCCTGTGTGTACCTACATTGTTCTCAGTTTGTGCAAATGTATGTGTGTAGACATAGGAATCAATGTGTGTGTGTGTAATGAGCATTATGTCCTCAGATTTCAGTCCCAAGTTCACAGGTTAAGGTGTAAGTGCATGAGTGTGTGTGTGAACATGTCATCAATGTGTGAGTGTCAATCTCAGATTTTGTAGTGTGTAGATGTGTGTGTGTGTGTGGACTTGTTCTCAGATTTTCAGTGTACACAAGTCAATGTGCAATGAACATTAGGTTCTCAGGAAAACATGTGACAGTGTGTCAATCTCAGATTTTGTAGAAAACAACAGTTTAAGTTCTCAGTTATCAAATGCAAAATCGAAAACCCATCATTAACACTATCATAAATCCTAATGTAAACTAAACTCAGCTGAACATAGGAAATAAACATTGAAATTTAAATCAAACCGATTCAGAAAAATACAATGGCAATTCAACTCTCAGGTTTTGTAATGTAAACCACAGTTTAAGTTTTTCAGGAACAGTGCTCATCAAACAGTGTATCAGTTCAACTCAGAGTATACAAATAGTGCATATATCTAGTTATCAATTTAACAGTTCAAATGCTATTTCGAAAGCCAAATCCCATGCTAATCATAACCCTAACATGGTAGGTCAATCCCAGGTATGTGTTAGTGAATCAATAGCACAGATTAATCACTCAAACAGTTTAATCATCAATCAAAATTCTCAGGAAATCGAATTCAGCCCAGGTATCAGAACATTAGGATAACCTACAAATTTGAATGAAATAAACAACTAATAATTAACTCTAATGGTTGGTAATAAATGTACTACGTGTGATTGTGTCATGGGGGTGTCCCAGTGTCCATGAATAGGATACAACGTGTCCAAATCTCTCCACATACACAGACATTGCAATCGTGCACTAACAGCAACGTGCACGCGTGTCGAATGAGGTGGGGACACGTGTGTCCCACCAAATGTGTCATGATCGTGCACATAGATAGAGGGAGTCTAGGGCTAGGGTTTAGTTACCCTGAGTCGTGTCCAAAACGTGTCTTCGTGAGACACGAAGCCCGTGTTAGTAGCCTATGGTCGGCTGTGCACTGACAGCACAAAACCCGTGCGGCTCTAAAATCTCACAAACCACAAAATAAAACTCCATGAAATTTTATACCATACCTGCCAGTCATCTCCCCTATGTACACACCAATTTTGTTGTCACCACGTGCTGTGTCCAAGGAGAAATCGGACACGGGTAGGAGGACACCCGGTCGAGACCCCGTGCAGCATGTCCAGTACAAATTAGGACACAGAAATGACACAAAACCCGACTCAGTCTTCATAAAAAGCAATGTACACACATAGATCTATGAATTTATGCAATTAGTTTAGCAAAACACGAAAATCAAATCCTAAGTGGCATTCTATCAAACAGTTGCACACACACTATGACACATGTCCGATACGAACACCAAACGGATACGATTTCTAACCAAATTTTAGGGACAGCTAGGGGACACCTAGATCTAGGCTAAGATGCAAATAAATCAGAATATTAGCACAATTTGAGGAGTTTTACCTATAGGTGCCAATGGCAAGAAAAGTCCTAAATTAGAGTGTTCCTCCTTGCTAGCTCGAATCCTCAAATTGTTCCAAAGCTAGGATTACTCCCTATAAACAAAAAATAGGAGAGTATTAGGATATAATGCAAGAAACTATAGTCAAAAAGGAATTAAAATAGAGAAACTATAGATTGGAGAAGAATGGCCATACCTTTCTTTTTCCTATGTGTTCATTCAATACAAAAGAGGCAAGAACTAAATGAGGAGAATATTTATAGGGAGGGAAGCCCTAGTGGCCGGCCATAGCATGCTGAAACTAGGGTTAGGGTTTAGTCTAATAGGCTATGGGCCTAGTTGCACTAGTCATGGAATCAATTCCTAAGTCTCAAGCCTATGAACCAAATTAATAATCCTCCTATTTCAAACTTGATTTCAAAATGACTAACTTAGGTTGACTTAAGTTAGACTAGGGCCTCGCCATGCTAACCAAGTCACCATAGATAGGGTCAACACCTAGGTTAGTCTCCAAAGTCTCAACTAGTCAAAGTCAAAAATAGCAATCACCAATCCAAATAAATTAAAAAATTCTCAAATGACCAAAATACCCTCAATCTAAAATGTGGTAGTGACAAATTTACCCTCCTTAAAAGAATTTCGTCCTCGAAATTAAAAGACGAAACTAAACTGATGAGAAGGATAGACAATCATACCTCAAGGTCAAAAAGATAAGGGTATCGCTCGCACATCTCATCCCACCGCTCCCAGGTAGACTCTCCTGGAGAATGATGCCTCCATGCGACGCAAACCAAGGGTATCACCTGGTTTCTCAGTACCTTCTTTCGGTGATCCAGAATCTCCACTGGCTGCTCTGGATAACTGAGAGTAGGTCCCACCTCAATCTCCGAATGACCAAGTACATGGCTAGGATTAGCCACATACCATCTCAACTGTGATACGTGGAATACATTATGGACACCCACTAGTGCAGGTGGTAAGTCTAGCATGTATGCCATGTCACCGACTATTTCGCTGATCACGAAAGGTCCGATGAAGCGCGGGCTAAGCTTCCCACCTCCACCAAAACGTATGGTACCACGAGTCAGAGATATCCGCAGAAAAACCATGTCTCCGACCTAAACACAAGCAAGGTCTCAAGTTACTAAATAATCAAACATGATCAAACAAACAACCTACTTCTAATCCTATCTCTAATCTGTACCTCAAACTCCAAAGGCCTCCGGTGGCTATCGGCCCAGTGCCGATGTCTGTCCTGCGCCACGTGAAGTCTGTCCCTGATGAGCTTCACCTTCTTGGTTGCGTCAACAACCATCTCAGGTCCCAATAAAGCTCGCTCACCAACATCATCCCAAGATAAGGGTGTACGATACCTACTCCCGTACAGAGCCTCGAAAGGTAACACCTCAATGCTGGCTTGGAAACTGTTATTGTAAGCAAACTCTACCAAATGTAGGTGATCCTCCCAGATCCTCTAAAAACTAAGACGCACGTCCGCAGCATGTCCTCGAGCGTCTGAATAGTCTTCTCTGACTGTCCGTCCGTCTGAGGGTGGTATGCAGTACTAATCTTGAGCTGAGTGCCCAAACTAGTCTACAGACTCCGCCAGAAATGGAAAGTAAAGCGACTATTCCGATCCGAGATGATGTTGACCGGAACTCCATGAATCCTGACAATCTGTCGTATGTACATCTCTGCAAGCCTCTCAGTAGACGTACCCACTTTAAATGGCAAAAAGTAGGCCAATTTGGTCAACCTGTCTACGATGATCCAAATCGCATCTTTTCCTCCTGATGTACGTGGTAATCTAGATACAAAATCTATCGTGATATGCTCCCACTTCCACTCTAGAATGGGCAATGGCTACAATAAACCTCCTGGCCTCTGTCTCTCTGCCTTGACCTGCTGACAGACCAAGCACCTGGCTACGAAGCGAGCTACCTACCGCTTCATCCCATACCACCAGACGTGCTCTCTCAGATCCCTGTATATCTTGTTGGCACCAGGATGTATAGAGTACTGAGATCTGTAGGCCTCCTGCATGACCTGCTCCCTGAGCTCTCCACTAGACGCACACAGTCTGGAACCGTGCCTCAAAGCACCATCCTCTGTAAGAGTAAACTCACCATCCACCAGCCCTGCTCGAACCTGCTCTCGGATACACCACAAAATAATATCCTCGAACTGCGTCTATTTGATCCTCTCCATCAAGTCTGACTGAATCTGAAGGCCCCACATCTACATCTAAACTCCTGGCACAATTACCTCAATTCCCAGGCTCTTCAAGTTTGCTAGCAAATGACGGTCCATAGTCAAATACATGGTTGTCAGATACCTACTCAAGGTATCAGCAACCACGTTGGCCTTTCCTAGGTGATACTGTAGTGAGATGTCGAAGTCCTTCATCAGCTCTAATCACCTGCACTGCCTCATGTTGAGCTCCTTCTGTGTAAACACATACTTCAAGCTCTTATGATCTGCGAAGATCTCTACCCTCTCTCTATATAAGTAGTGTTTCCACAACTTCAAAGCAAAAATCACTGCTGCCAACTCCAAGTCGTTGATAGGGTAGTTCTTCTCATGGGGACGTAACTGCCTGGAAGCATAGGCAATCACCTTCCCATGCTGCTGTACGACACAACCCAGACCCTTTCCCGAGGCATCACTGTAGATAGTGAACCCTCCCGATCCTGATGGCAAAGTCAGAATCAGAGCAGAGCAGCAGACTTTTCTGCGGGGCTTCAGTTGAGGAGCATGCGGCTCCACATTCTTTGATTGCAGAGTTCATGGACATTTTTTCGGAGGAGTTGCCAGGGCTTCTACCGGACAGGAATGTTGAGCTCTTGATAGACTTGGTTCCCGGTGCGGAGCCGATTTCTCAGCATGTCTATCGAGTGAACAACAGTGAGTTGGTGGAATTAAAGATGCAGGTGGATGAGCTGCAGGACAAGGGCTTCATTCGATCAAGTTCTTCACCTTGGGGTACTCCGGTACTCTTTGTGTTGACACAAAGTCACAGTCAACCAAATATTGACTACATTGACTAAATAATATTTGTATTAATTCAATACGACACACGACGACTGCATTCAGTTCAAGACAGATGACAGCTCAGTCTTCCGGCTCTCAGTGTGTTCTGGAGTCTGTATTTTATAATTTCATTGAGTCTAGACTTGTGTACTCTGAGTCATGCTGAGCTCTTGGAACTTAGTCTATAACCTACCCAAAATCCCAAGCTCCACTGAACCAAAAACTGCCCACTGGTCCCCTTAGAACCACTCTGTGCTCTGGAGACAGAGTTCGGGCCGAACTCTGCCTCCACACAGAGTTCGGGCCGAACTCTGTCCCCTAGAAATCAGGAACCCTAATTTTAGGGATAGCTGGTTGCTAGTTGTCCAACGGCCAAATTTTTGAATTTTCCTACCCGAATTCTGGCCGAATTCTGCCTATAAAAACACTATAAATAGGGCATGAATTCTCTCATTTCAATCCATCCAATCTTCTCTTCTCTTCTCTCTTACAAGCTCAATAAGCCATACCCTTCCCATCTACTAGCCACAAGCCTCCTAAGTCTCGAGTGCTCAGCATCTCTCAGTTAGGATTCTTGTGCAAGAGTCGAAGAAGTCGCTTGGACAATTCCAAGCAAATCGCCACTGCGATCCTCTGTTAGAAGTTGACGTACTCTTCTGAAGAAAAGGCACGGGTTGTAAACTACTATTTCACAAATAGGATTTAATCCTGAGCTAGAGTTCTCAGGCCTGGATTAGTCCTCCACGAGGGAAACCAGGTTAAAATCGCTGTGTTTGCGTATGCTCTTCTGCTCTTCATTTATTTTCCGCACTTTACTCTGATTATTTATTGTTGGTGAAAGAGTTATTTTTAATTGGCTATTTTTATATAAACTCTATTCACCCCCCTCTAGAGTTGCCAAACTATTCTTCAATTGGTATCAGAGCTCTGTTCTCTTTACAAGGACTAACATCCTAAGAGCTGATCCATGGCAACCACACAATCCTTGATTTCCAATCATGGTGAAGGTCAGTCCACTCATAGGCCTCCCCTATTTGATGGGACTAACTACACATATTGGAAAACAAGGATGAGCTTCTATCTTAAGTCTCTAGACTTTGACCTGTGGACTGTCGTCACTGACGGTTACAAAAAGCCCGTCAGGATAGTTGTCGATGGTGACCTCATTGAGAAACCACACGACAAATATTCTGTCGAGGAGAAGAAACAGGCAAGTCTAGATGCTAGGGCTATTAATGCTTTATTCTGTGCTATAGACAGGAATGAGTTCAACAGGGTCTCTACATGCACCACTGCTCATGAAGTATGGAGACTTCTAGAAGTGACGCATGAAGGAACCACATAGGTCAAGGAATCTAAAATAAGCCGTCTCACTCAAGAATACGAAGCCTTCAAGATGAAGCCAAGTGAGACGATCACTCAAATGATCACAAGATTCCTCGACATCATCAATCCTCTATCTTCGCTTGGAAAGCAGTACTCAAACCACGAGAAGATTCGTAAGCTGCTCAGAGGGCTACCAAAGATTTGGAACCCTAAGGTGACAGCCATCATAGAAGGAAACGATCTCACAACAATGTCAATGGAGACCTTGATGGGTAAGCTTATGACTCACGAGCTTGACCTCAAGGACTTCGAAGAGCCTGCTCCGAAGACCAGGGAGATCGCACTCAAAGCTCATCAACGAAGAGCTAATCATGATGAGACCGAAGAAGATAATTCGGATGATGAAGACCAAGCTCTCATGGTTCGCAACTTCAGGAAATTCCTTCGCTTCAATCGAAGGAAGAAGGAATCTCAAGAAGACGATGAAGAAGAACCAACTTGTTACGGTTGCAAGAAAACTGGACATGTCCGAAAAGACTGCCCATTCCTGAAGAAGAGCAACCGATATGAGAAGCCATACAAAAGGAACTCATCAAAGAAATATGCCAACACAGGCATTTGGTATGAAAGTGAAGCGAGTGACTCTGAGGAAGAAAAGGACTCTCCTCAAGATACAGCAAATGTGTGCCTGATGGCAACTTCCAACAAGGTATCTAACGAAACTCTGGATGACTTCTCTTTTGATGAACTTGGCGATGCTTTCACTGATTTACTCGATGATCATAAAAAGGTCATCGGTAAATATAAACATGCCAAGGACAAAATCAAAAGTCTAGAAGATGAAATACAAAGAATTTCTTTACTTCTTGATAATGTTAGAAATACATCACCCACTAATGACACTGATGAAGTATCCAAGCTTAAATTAAGCTTACATGATGCTGAAGCACGTATTGAGCAACAAACTCAAGAAATCACTACTCTCAACACGTTGCTTGCTGAAGAAAAGAGTAGACACAAGATTTCCATGACTAAGATTTATGGCTTAAATATTAAGGTTGATGAACTGCAAGCTGTTTCTAAAAGATTAGAAACCAAATTGGGTAAACAGGTTGTTCAACCTCAAACCCAATCACATGGGCACAACACCACTCCTGCTAGTCAACCATGTCATTCTCATGCAGCACATAACCATGCATTTATATACACAAACTTTCACAAACCACGTGCACGTAAGAACAATTCTCACTCAGTACACACTCATTATGTACAAAGACACAATCAACATCACTCCACACATAAAAATCATCATGCCATGCCATATAGACAAAATCATCATGCAATGCCAAATAGACAAGGTCCTCATATACCATATAGACAAAATCATCATGCCATGCCATCTAGACAATATCAGCAAGTCACACATCATAGACAATACCATCATTCTATGCCTCATAGACACCATCACCATGCCACTTATTCCATGCATAATCATCTTCACCATGCTAACTCTTCACATCATCCTCATCCTGTTGCTTATAGATATTATTCTCATGCTCCTAGTATAAATAAGAATGCTATCTGTACTTATTGTGGATTACATGGACACATCTCACCACAGTGCAGAGTTAGAAGACTTGTAGATAAAAGGATATATGCTTGGTTCCTAAAGACTAACTTTTCAGGACCCTCAAGAACTCGGGTACCAAAGGTCACATCTACTCTTGATGTAGGTGGACCTTCCCTCCTCAACTGAAAGTAAGTGGATTCTCGATAGTGGATGCTCGCGACATATGACGGGAGATGCAAATCTTTTTGCATCACTATCGATGAAGAGAGAAGGATACGTATCCTTCGGTAACAATCTCAAAGGGCTCATTATAGGTAATAGTATCATTGGTCATCCTCCTTCTCCTGTAATAAAGGATGTCTGCCTAGTGACCGAGTTAAAGCATAACCTGCTCAGCATTAGTCATCTTGCTGATCATGGATATGATATTAACTTTGGACAAAACAGTTGCTACATCTATGATAGGTCAACAGGAGACATTGCTTTTGAAGGGAAAAGAGAGGACAACATCTACATTTTCTATCTTTCTATAAATACTAACAATGCAGGTAGATGTCTATATGCCCACAAAGACGAACGACTACTTTGGCACCAGCGTCTTGGTCATGCCAACATGGATGCTATATCCAGGCTTTCTACCAAGAAGCTAGTGAGAGGATTACCTGACATCACGTTCAAAAAGGACACGGTATGTGCCGAATGTGAACTAAACAAGGCAACTAAATCCTCATTTCATTCTATCAACTCTGTAAGTACTACTAGACCCCTGCAACTACTTCATATGGATTTATTTGGTCCCAGTAGAATAGCTAGCCTTGGAGGCAAACTTTATGCATTTGTTATTGTTGATGATTTTTCGAGATTTACATGGGTTTTCTTTCTCGCTAATAAGAGCGATGCTATTTCTGCTTTCAAAATTTTTGTAAAGAAAGTTCAAAACGAAAAAGGCTACATGATTACTCGAATCCGAAGTGATCATGGAGGCAAATTCGTAAATTATGATTTTGAAAGTTTTTGTAATGCAAATGGTTTTGATCATGAATTTTCTTGCCCTAGAACTCCTCAACAAAATGATGTTGTGGAGCGGAAGAATAGAACTCTCGATGATATGGCCAGAGTCATGTTGAATAAATTTTTACTTTCGAAATATTTTTGGGCAGAAGCTGTTAGTACAGCATGCCACATTTTGAATAGGGTGCTGATTCGTCCCATTACGAAGAAAATACCCTATGAGCTTTGGTTTGGGAGAACCCCCAATGTATCTTATTTTAAAGTTTTTGGTTGTAGATGTTTTATCCTTAACACCAAAGACAACTTAGGCAAATTTGATGCCAAAGCTGACGATGGTATCTTTCTTGGTTATGCCGCCAAGAGTAAGGGATATAGAGTTTTCAATAAACGCTCACTTATTGTGGAAGAGTCAACAAATGTGACTTTTGATGAAGACAACAGTGCAGCAAGTACTCTTGATGATGACGTTGAGCCATCAACTTCTACTCCAATGAATACTTCAACCGAAACTAATTCTCTGGAGGGTTTGCCTAAGAAATTCTCTTTCAAACCTTCTCATCCAGAAAATTTAGTTATAGGAGAAGTTTCACGTAGAGTAACTACTAGATCATCACTAAGAGACTCCGTTGCTAGCACTGCCTTCATTTCACAAGTAGAGCCTAAAAACATTTCTGAAGCTTTTAATGATGAATTTTGGATTTCTGCTATGCAAGAAGAACTCAACCAATTCGAGAGAAGCCAAGTATGGGAACTCGTTCCTAGACCGGTTAATCACTCGATAATTGGTACTAAATGGGTTTTTAGAAACAAAGTAAATGAAGATGGTTCAGTCACACGTAACAAAGCTCGTCTAGTAGCTCAAGGATACAACCAAGAGGAAGGTATCGACTACGATGAGACGTATGCTCCTGTTGCTAGACTAGAATCCATTCGGATGCTTTGTGCTTTTGCGAATTTTCAAAACTTTAAATTATTTCAAATGGATGTGAAAAGTGCTTTCCTGAATGGTTTTATTAAGGAGGAAGTTTATGTGAAACAACCTCCTGGCTTTGAAAATCACAAATTTCCCGACCACGTGTTCAAGCTAAAGAAAGCACTTTATGGCCTCAAACAAGCCCCCAGAGCTTGGTATGAAAGGCTAAGTAGCTTCTTACTTGAGAAAGGTTTTTCAAAAGGGAAAATTGACACTACACTGTTTATAAAATCTTTTAAAGACACCATTTTATTAATTCAGATTTATGTTGATGATATTATTTTTGGGTCTACTGATGAAACTCTTTGTCAAGAATTTGCCAAGTGTATGCAGACGGAATTTGAGATGAGCATGATGGGAGAGCTCAACTACTTTCTTGGTCTGCAAGTAAAACAACTGGCAAATGGAACTTTCATCTGTCAATCGAAGTATCCAAGGACATGCTGAAGAAGTTCGATCTTGACAACATCAAACCAATCAGCACTCCAATGGCTACTTCAACCAAACTCGAACCAGATGAGAGCGGCAAACCCGTTGATCAACGTAAGTATCGAGGTATGATAGGCAGCTTACTTTATTTAACTGCTAGTCGCCCCGATATCATGTTTAGTGTTTGCCTATGTGCTAGATATCAAGCAAATCCTAAGGAATCTCACATGACCGCGGTTAAGCGTATCTTTCGATACCTTAAGGGTACGGTTACAGTGGGCCTATGGTATCCCAAGTCAACATCATTTGACCTCATCGGTTACTCTGATGCTGACTTTGTTGGATGCAAGGTCGACCGTAAAAGTATGAGCGGCACGTGTCATTTATTAGGAAAGGCTTTAGTCTCATGGTTTAGCAAGAAGCAGAACTCTGTCGCACTATCCACAACAGAAGCTGAATACATAGCAGCTGGGCATTGTTGTGCACAAATTCTGTGGATGAAGCAAACCCTTGAAGACTATAAATTATCTTTCATGCGTATTCCTATATTCTGTGACAATACTAGTGCCATCAATTTGACTAAGAACCCTGTCTGCCACTCACGCACTAAACACATTGAGATCAGACACCACTTTTTGCGTGATCATCAGCAAAATGGCACGATTAACTTAGAATTTATTGATACTGATCATCAGCTAGCAGATTTCTTTACTAAGCCATTATCCGAAGAGCGCTTCAATTTTCTTTGTCGTGAACTCGGAATTTTGGATGAAGCAGTTATAAGTTGAGACTTACTTGCGTAAATATCGAGTATATTTTGATTCTTTTATGACGAATTTATTATGGGTACAAGCCGAAAGGGTCCTTCTGACAAAAAGGCGTAAAAGCCTAAGCGACATGGTGCACTAGTCCTCAGGACTACCGCTAGCTGGGATCCGGCCCCTGCAGCTAACCCATGGCAAATTTGAAATACTGAATTACAATATATTTCCTTGTTTATTATATGGTTTGTTCCGATTTATTATTGCCTAATTGATTTCCTAAAGTTCATTATGACCTTTGTGTACCTCTCTATGTACTTCATTGTTTTCATCAATCTTTTATCCTCAAAATCTCTTTTGTTCAACACTTAATCATTTTTTTCTATCTTTTCAGCCTGCCTTTAGTTCTGGACCACTGATCCAGAACTCGGGCCGAACTCTGCCCCTAACAGAGTTCGGGCCGAGTTCGGTCCCTAGGTTCCAGGGTCGGGATCTGGCTCTGCCGTTGGATCAATTTAGATCCTATGGTCAATATTTCATCCGACCAAAGACAAAACCCTACTTTATGTCGGGACTCCTTCTCTCTCCTTCACCATTGCCTCCTTCCTCACCTCTCCAAACTCTTTCCTTCAAACCCTAACCCTAGTTTTTGATCTAGAGTGCTCCATTGCTCCTCAAAATCAAGGAAAAAGGGTTTCTCGTCATTCTCTTCCACTGTTTATTAATAATTTGAGGTATCATTCTTGTCTTCTATACTTCACTCTATCAAGTTTTTATGGCTCCTAGCTTGTTCAATCGTGGAAAGAGGATTCGAACTGAGAGTGTTTCCTCTTCGGATACTCCTCCTACGAAGGAACATATCATTGAACAACTTCAACCACCTCATCCGTTGTTCAACCCACCTCGTCCTCGAAACCCTTCTACCTATGACAACCGACTATTTGTTTCACTAGATGCCTCAAACAACTGGTTTAGTGACTATCGGAATCGTCAGGTATTCGCAGGACATCCTATTAATTTTTCTATCTTCTCTCAATATGATTCTTTATTTCATGACCTCTGCTTTGATGAGCTTGTCACTACCACTTCTGCTATCTATCGTCATGCTGTCCAAATGTTCTACTGCAACATGACCTTTGATGATCTCCATATTTATTCACGAGTTGCAGGTATAAATATATCTTTTGATGACTTTGACTTAGCCGAATATCTTGATCTTCAAGAGCCCAATTCTTGGGAAAAGCTAGTTGACGCTCGCTCGTTCCGTTTTCCCGACGGAATTTTCCTTGAGAGCTTCAAGGACGATTTGTGTACTCCATACACACGTCCTCGCAAGCTCACGGCTAAATATCTCAACCCATATTTTTCTGATCTTCATTGGATTATTTCTAACACCATTCTACCCAAAACAGGTTCCCATGATGACATCACTTATCTTGAAATATCTGCTCTTTATCATCTTCACTTTGGAATTTCTTTCAATCTTCCACGTACAATGATGGACTGGATGATTCACTGTAGGAAGAAACCACGAGCTCTGGTTTATCCTCTGTACCTTCCTATGATCTTTCGTGCATTTAACATACCACTTGATATCTGTCCGTTCTTGCCTGCTCCTGCTTTCCTGTCCAAGGCACGTCTTACTCAGGCAGTTGTCGCCTCTCCTGAGGCCTCTGAGCATTCTGATGATGAGGAGCCTGACGCCCCTCCTTTCGGTCAGGATGCACCACCTCCACTTGCCACTCTTGACTCCATCCAGACCATGCTCCAGGATCGTTTCTACTTAGAGGCTGATCGGTGGGCTCAGATGGACTACCGCACTACCCTGCAGATGAGTGCACTCAGCAACTCGCTGCATGATATTCGATACTCCATGTCCCATCATCCTACTATGCCCATTCCCATGCAGCGGGATCCCGATCGTGAGGGTTATCGCATTGATGATCCATGGGTCTTGCGTTACCTGGATCCGAGTGCTGCTCTTGTGGATCCCAGACGTTCCAACTCTCCTGGACCTTCTCGTGCTCCGTGATGGAGATTGGCTCGATCTGCTACTGCTACTGCTGATGATCTTAGTTACTTTTTGCTTTCAGTTATTTAGTTTATTATGGATTTATGTAGCTAGTTTTATGTACTCTGTTTATGAGTTGGCCACTTGG
>JANAVB010016258.1:0-28350 GCA_029216955.1 Iris pallida | reverse complement strand
TGAAGAACTTCCAGGTCCCACCAGTTAGAGATATTGAGTTCAGCATAGAATTGGCACCAGGAACTAAACCGATATCAGATCGAGTTTACAGAATGGCGGACTCGGAGCAGGCTAAGGTATATCAACACATAGAGGAACTGAAGGAGAAGAAGTTCATCCAAGCTAGCATATCACCATGGGCAGCACCAGTGGTACTTGTGGGAAAGAATGATGGGTCGTCCAGATTATGCATTGATTACAGGAAGCTTAACGCGGCGACAGTAAAGAACAAGTACCCACTATCCAGGATCGACGACTTGTTTGATCAGTTGAGCAAAGCTAGAGTTTTCTCCAAAATAGATCTCCGTTCAGGGTATCATCAAGTGAGGGTTCGGAAGGAGGACATTCCCAAGACAGCATTCAGGTCGAAGTATGGACATTATGAATTCTTAGTAATGCCGTTTGGTTTGACCAATGCTCCAGCAATATTTATGGATTTGATGAACCGCATCTTTATGCCATACTTAGATCAGTTTGTCGTTGTGTTTCTTGACGACATTCTCGTATACTCTGCTAGTGAAGAGGAGCATGAAGACCACCTCAGAAAAGTATTACAGGTTGAGAGAGAACCAGTTGTATGCCAAGCTCAGCAAGTGTGAGTTCTGGACGAATCACATTTCATTTTTGGGTCATATATCAGGAGCTGGAGTAGCAGTAGATCCCAAGAAGGTAGAAGCAGTAGAGAGTTGGCCAGTACCCAAGACCGTAGCTGATGTACGGAGTTTCTTGGGATTGGGGGTTTACAGAAGGTTCGTGTCAGACTTTGCAAGGCTTTCAGCACCCATGACCCGCTTGACACGGAAGGATGTACCATTCGTCTGGTCGGCAGAATGCCAGACATCATTTGAGAATCTGAAGCAAGAGAAGTTGATATCAGCGCCTATTCTTACATTGCCAGTTGGACCGGAGGTTTTACCGTTTATTGTGATGCATCAGGTAAAGGACTTGGATGTGTCCTCATGCAGCATGGGAAGGTGATAGCATATGCATCTAGGCAACTTCGGGACCACGAGAAGAATTATCCAACTCATGATTTGGAGTTGGCGGCAGTAGTATTTGCTTTGAAGCTATGGAGGCATTACTTATATGGTGATCGAGTGGATATGTACACGGACCATAAAAGTCTGAAGTACATCTTTACTCAGAAGGAACTAAACATGAGGCAGAGGAGATGGTTGGAGTTGATCAAGGACTATGACGTGGAGCTTCAGTATCATCCAGGCAAGGCTAATGTGGTAGCAGACGCTCTCAGCAGGAGAGGCGGCACATTTATGTTAACAACACAGAGGCATATCTTAGAAGACCTTTAGGAAATGGAAATCGAGGTTGTACTTCCTAGTGATGTAGGAGTTCTGGCGAGTCTACAAGTTCAATCCAAGTTGGTAGATAGGATCAAGGCAGCTCAGGCACAAGACCCAAGGATTCAGAAGCTTAGGACAGAATGTGAGTCAGGACTCAGGAAGGAGATGAGAATTCATGAAGATGGTACACTTAGGTTTGGGTCACGTCTATGTGTGCCTAGTGGAGATATCAGACAGGAGGTTATGGCAGAAGCTCACAGCTCTCAGTATTCTATTCACCCTGGAGGGACCAAGATGTATAGATATCAAGCAGCACTTCTGGTGGAATGGGATGAAGAGGGAGATAGCTAGATTTGTTTCCCGTTGCTTGGTATGTCAGCAAGTGAAGGCAGAACAGCAGAGGCCAGCTGGGTTATTGCAACCGCTTCCTATCCCGAAATGGAAGTGGGAACATATTACAATGGACTTTGTGACCGGTTTACCAAGATCACCAAGTGGTAAAATGCTATTTGGGTGATAGTAGATCGGCTTACAAAGGTGGCGTACTTTCTTCCTTTTAGAGTAGGGCAATCTACGGAGAAGTTGGCAGAATTGTATATGCAGCAGATAGTCAGGCAGCATGGGGTCCCAGTCAGTATTGTGTCAGACAGAGATACCCGTTTTACATCACATTTTTGGAAGAGCTTACATCATAGTCTGGGTACCAAGTTAAGATTTAGCACGGCTTACCATCCGCAGACGGATGGGCAATCAGAAAGAACAATTCAGACTTTAGAAGACATGTTGCGAGCTTGCACCCTAGATTTTGGAGGATCTTGGAAGAGCCACCTACACTTGGTCGAGTTCTCATACAACAACAGTTATCAAGCCAGTATCCAGATGGCGCCGTTTGAAGCACTATATGGTAAGAAGTGTAGGTCGCCACTAGCATGGGATGATATCGGGGAGAGAAAGATGTTAGGCCCGGAAATGATTGTTCAGACAGTTGAATTAGTCAAAGGAATTAGAGAGCGACTTCGAGTTGCACAGGATCGGCATCGTCATTGGGCGGATCAGCATCGTAGGCCGCTAGAGTTTTCTGTTGGGGACCACGTGTTCTTGCGGATCTCACCTACCCGTGGGGTCATTAGGTTTGGCGTTCACGGGAAGTTGAGTCCGCGGTACGTGGGCCCATTTGTTATTCTTGAGAGGATAGGCGATGTTGCTTATCGTTTATCCCTTCCACCTTCGTTACGAGAGGTGCATGACGTATTTCATGTATCTCAGTTGCGAAGGTATGTATCGGACCCAAGCCATATCCTTGATCATTCTGAGCTGGTTGTTGGTACCAACCTGTCTTACGAGGAACAGCCTGTGTCTATTTTTGACCGAAGAGAGAAGGTACTCAAGAACCGAACAATTAACCTTGTCCGGGTTGCTTGGGGTCATCACTCTTTAGGAGAGTCAACGTGGGGAACGTGAGGATGATATCCGATCACGGTATCCACACCTGTTTGACTCACAAGGTATATTTCCTTCTGTATACCTTGATTGTCTTAACTCCTCATGCTTGTCACCTTATAAGTAGAATTGCTTGCTATCGTAGAATGTTCAACATAGATATGTTACTTGTTATTATCATTGTAGAATGATTGCTTACTTAAATTGCTTATACCTAGGGTAGTTCAGCTCTGATGTTTCTATCCTGCTTGGATTTGAAATTCCGAGGACGAAATTTTTCTAAGGAGGGTAGAGATGTCACTTCCCATTCCCAGAATACGTATTTTTAGAATGCATGTACTGTTTAAATATAAATATTTTATATTTATCATGTATTGCTCTTTATTTAAATTTCTTTAATTTCATGTTAATTAATTTTCTGCAATTTCATTTCTGCACTTTACTTTCTGCTTTATACTCTACTTTAGCTTTGCTATGGGTTCGGCTCAGATTGGTTTAATTATGTTGGTTCATCATGAACCGAAATAAACCCCCACCTACCACCACCCCTTCCATTTAAAGCCCATCTCCTTTCTCTCTCTTCATTACTTCACCATTACTCTTCTTCTTCCTCATAACTCTCCCACCAACCTAGAAGAGATAGGCAAGTGCCAACTTGCTTCTTGATGGATCCCTATTTTTATTGTTCCATCATCTTCCCTATTTGATTCTAAGTCTCTTTAGTACTTAGCATTTTCAATTTCCATGGCTTATTTGTTGTAGATCTAAGTTTGATATATTTTCGCTTTTTCTTGGTTTTGATCTCTAAAACTTGGTTATTTTCGAAAACTAATAGTTCCATGTTGTAGAGAATTCAATTTCATTCAGTTTTGGCTTTTGTTTCGCTTGATTTCGACTTCGGATGAGGAAGTTATGGCCATAGCAAGTTTTTAGGACTTTCATGGCTGAACTTGCTGTTTGGGGACGATGAACCCCATGCGCCGGGAACCCCATGCGCCCGGGAGGCCATGCGCTGGGAGGCCATGCGCCATGAAGTCCCGGCAACGCTGAGATTTATTTTCAATCTCATTCCTCAGGCGCATGAGATTATTTATTTTCCAATCTCATTCCTCAGCGCATGGATTATTTATTTTCCAATCTCATTCCTCAGGCGCATGAGATTATTTATTTCCCAATCCCATTCCTCAGGCGCATGAGATTATTTATTTCCCAATCTCATTCCTCAGGCGCATGATATTATTTATTTTCCAATCTCATTCCTCAGGCGCATGAGATTATTTATTTCCCAATCTCATTCCTCAGGCGCATGAGATTATTTATTTCCTAATCCCATTCCTCAGGCGCATGATATTATTTATTTCCCAATCTCATTCCTCAGGCGCATGATATTATTTATTTCCCAATCTCATTTCTCAGCGCATGGATTATTTATTTCCCAATCTCATTCCTCAGGCGCATGAGATTATTTATTTTCCAATCTCATTCCTCAGGCGCATGAGATTATTTATTTCTCAATCATTTCCCTCAGGCGCATGATATTATTTATTTCCCAACCTTTTCCACAGCGCATGAGATTATTATTTCTCAATCATTTCCCTCAAGCGCATGATATTATTTATTTTCCAACCTTTCCCACAGCGCATGATATTATTTATTTCCCAATCATTCCCCAGGCGCATGAGATTATTTATTTCCCAAACATTATTTATTTCCCAACATTTCCCACAGCGCATGAGATTCTTTATTTCCCAAACATTATTATTTCCCAATGTTTATTTTCCGAATTTGGCATTAATTAACATTGATTGTTATCTTGATTAATTATTGATCATGCGTTCCTAGATGGAACTAAGAGACTGGCTAGTCGTCTTATTGAAATGAATGAATGAGACACGTTCATATTAAGTATGAACTACTATAATCGATTGGCCGATCCCGAATATTGACATACAGGCACACATGCAGGCTTCAATTTATTTATTTATTTATTTTACTATAAAAGAAGCATGTGTATTTTATGGTCAAGGCATGATTGTTCCGTGGTTAGTTTGGATTGTTGCATTACGCTATGTAAGACCTACAACCTAACCGTACGGACATCGTTGTAGAGTTGTGTATATCGTACCCCGTACTAAAGTACTCATTCCGAATGACCATGATCCACGGCATGGGATTCACTCAACGTAGAGACTATTAAGTTAAATAAAATAATGATTGCATGGAGAGAATGGATTCCCGAGTTCTTACATGGCAGCCCTCTTGGGACTAGTAGTGCCCGACAGGTCGGCTGGTCCCCACAGATACTGCAAACCTGCCACACGGGCATGGAGCGGTATCTGGTAATACTATTTATTGTATATTGTATATTGATGACGGGCGTCCCGCTGGGACTCGTCTAATTCATGATTGGCGCAATTGATTGATTGGATCGACTAGCCTTGCTTGTCCATAGTAAGAACTGAGAAATCTTTATTGCATAATTCCAGGATAACTTGGAACTCACAGTAGTAAGCCGTAGGAGTTGGATGGCCGTTTAAGTTGATTGTTTGTATACTGTACCTACTCTGTTACCTAACTGAGATGATCAGAGCATCAGGACATGGCGGGCCAACTTCTGTCCTTGTTTGGTTGGGAGGTTGGTTCGAAGTGTCGTGATGTTATGTGAATTCCAGTAGCAAGCAGAGATCTATTATTATATTCTCTTATTTACTGGTTTAATGTCTCATATCGTGCTTCCTTGCGGTACTTGCTATTAGAGGTCTAACCTCTCTGGTTTGCATGGCCAGATTTAGAGCCGGTTCCCGAGGACTCAGCTTACCTCTAAGATGGTCAATACTAGAGGAATGATCGCAGGAGGACTCGAGTGGGTTCCTTACTTCCCCGCTCGTTTTGTTAATTACTTTACATTTTGCCGCTTGGCACCGACATGTTAGTCGGATTATCTTGTACTTACTTTTACATAATTGTAATTAAGTCAGACTGCAGTTGATAACAATTGTGTATATGTTGCTATATCATCTGGCTATGTTTTGTAAAGCCAGATCTCAAGAACATCTTGACTAAGCGTTTGGGACGCCTTATTGCTTATTCTTAAATGTTCTCTGTTATTGCTTCTTGTTTGAACGATTGAGACAATAGATGTGAAGTGACCATAGCGAGACTTTTATGTAGTATGCACCCCCTTGTCTTTTAGACAGCATTGATCGTATTATACGGTATTCATCTACCCGTAATACGTAGCTGGCTGAGTCATTCCCCCGCTCTCCAGTATTCTGGTTCTGGGGCGTGACAACACAATTGACAACTGAATGAAAGTTGGCACAACAGGAGGTTAGCGCAATCCAGTATGGCACAATCCAGCCTCGCGTACATCAGAATAACTGCTAAAACAGTTATTTCTTGAACTCTATAAATAGAGTTTCCAATCATCATCAGAGGGAATCAAGAACTCTTGCAAATTGCTGTTGCGTTCTCTAGAGGCTACAGTCTTCAAGTTCACATAGTCCAAGGGATAAAGTGATCGTCTTCTGATCAGATTCCTAAAGTTGTACTTCTTCAGAATTTATTGTACTTTGTACTCTTTTACAAGTTTGGAATAAAAACAAATTTTTGTTTTTTGCAAACAAAATGGCGACTCTGCTGGGGACGACTTTCTCCTCCGACGAGAAAAGTGACAACTCAATGTGACATTGCGTCGATCGGCAAGACGCAAAAGACTATGGTTGTTCAAGTCAACCAGACAACCTACGAGAATATGATCAACACCAAGAGCAACAAGCGCACGGTGGCTATTGCCAAGAACAGGACTGTGTGGACTTCTAAATCCCCTACAGTCGCTGTTGCCCCCAGGCGCAACTTGAGTGCTCAATGATCAAGGCACAATCCGCCTCAGTGGCTCCAGTACAGCCTGTTTCTATTGCTATGGCACAATCTGCTCACTCTGCTGCCCATGCGCCGTCTACCACTTTTCTTGCTGCCAAAACGCAGTCAGTTCAAGCTGCTGTTGATGCACAGTCTACCAAAGTTGCTGCCAAGGCGCTACCAGTAGTCCGTAGGACTATGGCACAACCCAAGCAATCTGCTACTCCGGCAAAACTTAAGGAAACTAGTCTTTTGGCTATACCCTCTTCCAATTCTCAAGTTCTGAACTTAGAGAATTCATGTCCTAGTACTAACACTAGACAGAACAAAAGAAAAAGTTTTATGGCATTTTTTCAATTGCCACAATCTATGCCTAAAATGATCACACAACAGAACAAAGGGAAACGCTTCTTAGCTAACCCTGTTCAAAATAAAGGAAAGCACCCTTTGGTCTTTTCTCAAACTTCCCTGGTCTATGATTCAGAGAAAGATGTATCAGATTCCATTCCTGTAAACAGAGGTCCTCGGATCTCTGATACTGGAAAGAATATTGATCACAGAGCTATCTTGCCTAGTACTATAGGGTCTGGTCAAGATCTTCCTACCTTGCAAATTTCAAGATCCAAACAAGAAAAATTGAAGGTATCACAAACAGAGAAACCGGGAGCAGAATTTTCAGATTTACGCGCTTATCTCAATAGGCGTCAACCAATATCAGCTTTGGTAAAATGCAAGAACCCTATGCCAAAGGCCAATCTGCATCAAAAGTCAAAGTTTGAAAAGAAAGACCCTTCTACCTATGCTAATGAGTTGAGTACATCCTTGTACACTCAAGGAACCAAACACCTGAAGAATAGGAGACATGTTCCTAACATCATTAAGGAATATGTCCCTCCGACTTCTTCTCGTCCTGTGGTTGTAACTGATTTCCGACAATGTCTTACACAAAGGCGGGAGATTACGGGAATGTTTTCCTCACCTCCAAATCGTGCTTCAAATCGCCACTGCCTACATGAAGTCGTCATCAACTGTTGTTGCCAATCAGCTCGACGATCTGTCTTCGATCGTCTGAACTATGCTTTAACTCCTGAACATATAATAGAAGACGAAGATGAACTATTATATGCTTCTGTTAACATGACTTCTCAAGGCACTGGGGGTGGGAAACGTCTGAGACGTAATGCATCCCGTAATCCTAGTCAACAATACTTAGACCGGATCCATACATCCAGTGGAGGTGTCTTTCAATACACAAGATCAAGAAATCGACATTTGATCTAAGGTGTCTTTAATCAAGAAGATCTCCCTATCACCTATGTGGGAGAGGACTCTCTTTCGGAGTTTGATGCAGATAGTGAAAGTTCTGAACAAACTATCTCATCAATAGCTGCAAGAGAAGTGACAGCATATACCATTACAGAAGATCAAGATGCCTCTACATCAACCAGCCAAGAGCAACGAATTGTTGCATTAGAAGACAAATTGAAAACCATGACAGAAATGGTTGCAAGTATGCACACCATAATGGTGGCTCAACATACAGTGCCTCCGATTGTAAACCCTGTTACAAATTCAGAGCTTATAGCATCTTCTGTACCTGTTAGTCTGGGGGTACCGGCCCCTCAGGTCGCTTCTATGCCAACTCAAGCTGATCCAAGTCAATCTGGTGCTGGGGGTGGTAATTATCACGCTGTTCCTCCTCCCAACACTTCTAACCAGCCTACCAATTTCCAAACATCAGGAGATGCCAATGAGGCTGTAAAACTTCTGCGCACTCAGTTTGAGGCTTTTAAGCAGAATGATGGTCTACAAAGATTGGGTATAAAGCAACCATATCCTACAGAGTGGAAGGAAGTTCCATTTCCTCCTAAGTATAAACTCCCAACCATTATGCTGTTTGATGGTAGAACTTCTCCAAGTCAGTACATCAATCATTTCGAAGTGATGACTGATCAATTATAGCCAAATGATGCTCTCCTTACCAGAGTGTTTGTTGGTTGTTTAGCCGGTGCAGCATATGACTGGTATCGTAGCTGCCTGATGGCTGTATCACTTCTTTTGCTGGTTTCAAGCAAATATTCTTGGAACAATTTTATGAAGGAGTCAACGACATGACAATGTCTGTCCTCATCAAAATTAAACAGAGGCACAATGAATCCACGGAGAGTTTTATTGAAAGATTCCGCCGAGAGGCACTCAAAATGCCTTTAGGTACTCCATCTGCTGTAACAATAGACATTTGTAAATAAAACTTGTTGCCTATTATCAGTATGTGGACGGGATCTACACAATTCCAGGATTGGACTTCTTTCACTGTTAATGCAAAGGCGGCAGAAGTGAGTGCCGAAAAGTTCAAACAGTTAGGAGTCCAGATGACTCACCCTAACCAAGATGAACATTCTACACCTGGGGGTAGTAATCGCCAGAATAACCGCAAGAATAAAGAAACATTGGCCATCAATCTTAAGGCAAAGAATCTTTGGCTGTCAACGGTACTCAGACGGCATCCACCCCATCGGCACCACAGCAAAAGCCAACTCGTCCAAAAGAAGAGTATTCTTTCGACAAAATGATACGTTAAGCATCTTCGATTGCTTGATCAAAAGCAATAAGCTTCAACTTCCAGAGGCAAAGTGACCAGAAGAAGTTGGTAAAACTGATCACCCTAAATACTGTGTTTATCACAGATTCATAGGGCATCCAACCAGAGCATGTTATGTGCTCAAGGGCAAAATTCAGGAGTTGGTCAACTCTGGAGCAATTACTCTACAGCAGGACGAGAAAACAGTGACTGGTTTCTCTCCAATTTGGTGATTTTCCACCACAACTCGTACAAGATGGAGCTGTCCCCATTCCAAGGACTACTTTAGAAAGACAGATGAGAGATCATATGGATTCATCCAGATCTGGTTGCAGAATTTGAAACGCCTTCCTCTTCTAAACAAAAGAAGCATTCCAAGTCTAAACCAAAGAACTATAATATGGTATCCTTTGAACCATTAACAGAAGAAGAAATCCTAATGGGCACTAGATCTGGGAAACCCTATCTTCGGGAGTATTCCGAAAATCAAGATCCATCCCCGGATGTTCTTCCTCCATCATCTTCTCCTGCTGAAGATACACCGTCTACATCTGTGCCAGTGGTAGAGCCATCTCCTCCTAAACCAACATCAGCAGATAAGGGAAAGCAATTTGTTCGCTTTGATAAAGCATTGAAGAAGTCATCATCTCTTGGACTTGAAAAGCCTTACAATTTTGACATATTGGCTCAATTGGCCAATACTCCAGCAAGATTGTCAATCTTTGAACTTTTATGTCTCTCAAAAGAAACTCGTGAGACGTTAAGTGAAGCTTTGATGCAGGCTGACACTTGTTTGACTCTTCTCAAGAAGTCCGAAAAGGAGCCAGTCAGCTGTGCACATTGTCATAGTGTATTTGAATTAATGTCCAATATCACTTTTACACAAGATGACATGTTGTTAGAAGACAATCGTCATGATCGTCCTCTCTATTTCACGGAATATGTGGACACCATGAAAGTCGACCGTATTCTGATTGATCCCGGGTCTGCACTTAGCATCATGCCAAAGTCCTTATTGGACGCTTTGAAAATCCCAGTACATAATCTTTCTACAACTATTACTACCATCTTGGGATTCAATCAAGGAAGAAGTGACCTTTGGAGAAGATACGCCTAAAACTTCAAATTGGCAATCTTCGTACAAAAGTAACTTTCTATGTTATTGACAATCATGGCTCATACAATGCTTTGTTGGAAAGACCATTTCTCCATGAACACAATATTGTACCCTCTACACTCCACCAATGTTTCAAATATGTGGATGGTAATGGAGAAGTCCAAAAAGAGGTTGCAGATTTGAATCCTTTCAAAGGAGTTGAAGCATATTGCAACGATTCTCGTATATATAAAGAGGAATTCATGAAGGTGGTACTAGCAATGGACACAGATGAAGAACAGAAGAGTATATCTAATGATACTCTGGTGATTCCAGTCAAAGGGCGTACCTCATGTCCTCAGTCTTCCCAACCACTGACTATTTATCTACCTTCCCATGAGAAGCGACCTAAAGGTGATAGTCAGGAACAAAGGGAGCTCACCTCTTCTGAGCCGCTTGTAATCGATCTTCGTCGCAAGAAGCTCCTTCCTCCTTCTCGTTCTTCTTATCCCCCTCTTGTCATCAATCTGACTAAGCCTGCTAAGGCTAAAGTCCCTGCTGTAAATGATGGTGTAAAGATCAATAAAGCATCTCCTTTGCAGTATACTGATGTCTTTTACTATACTCAGTGTTATTTGGATATGCTAGATAGCTTTAAACCCTTGCAATAGAAGTTGTATCATCTCGACGAAATATGGTATCACTGGATTCAATACAAGAGTCGTACTTTTTAGTACCGTCTCGAAAGAAAGATGAAAAACCTATATTCTTCAACAAAAGAGAAGAACCAAAAATCATGCTCTATAATGATAATAGAGATGATACAGGAAGGCTACAATTACGACGCTTAGTCCACAATCTAAAGCTATCATCTGTAAAATGGGCTATGATTTCAGAACATGTCTCAATAATAGTAAATGAAGGCGAACCCCTCTTCGTATTGCTATTCCAAGAGGAAAATCATAACAATACCACAGTAAAACGAAACGAGGACTCGGTTATATGTCACCACTTCCAACTCCAGAATATTCTGAATCTGATGAAGAAGAACGTTCAAACTCTTCTGATTCTATCTCGTGGGATTCTGATACCAGCATCGGTCATATTCATAAGGCCATAGTATCTACTAACATGGTGTCCGCCGAATTCTCAGAAGATGATGAAAGTGACATTGAAGAAGATACTGAAATGGACCCTTGGGCACAAATGATGGACAATCAGTGGGAACTTCGTTTTGAACAACGAGAACCACCTATTGAAGATCAACTGGTCCAAATTGATATTGGAGAGAAAGGTGTAACACGATTAATCTTCATCAGCAAGAATCTCCCAGAAGATGATAAACAAGAATTAATTCACCTTATTCGTGAATACATTGACGTCTTCGCCTGGAGTTACGAAGATATGCCGGAATTAGATCCTCAAATTGTAACTCACAAGCTTAACATCTTGCCGAATGTCAAACCGGTCAAACAACAACAACGGCGATTCAAGCATGAAATGATGGATGCAATTGATGATGAAGTCAAAAAGCTTATAGCCTGTGGCTTTATCAGAGAAGAACAACATCCTGACTGGGTGGCCAATGTCGTCCATGTTTTTAAAAAGACCAAAAAAGTTCGAGTTTGTATAGACTTTCGGGATCTCAATGATGCTTGCCCCAAAGACGAATTCCCTCTCCCAATTATGGATGTTATGATCGACAATACATGTGGATTCGAACAAATTTCTTTCATGGATGGGTTTTCTGGATATAATCAAATCCGGATGGATCCTGAAGATGAAAAACATACTTTATTTTGTACTCCTCGGGGTGTGTACTGTTATACGGTCATACCGTTTGGTCTTAAGAACGCAGGTGCAACTTACCAGCGGGCTATGAGCATTATCTTTCAAGATCATTTGCGAAAGACTGTCGAATGCTATGTTGACGATATTGCTATCAAAAGTCGTCTCAGAGAAGATCACATTCAAGATTTAAGAACTATCTTCAATCTAATGCGCCAGCATCAACTCAAGATGAACCCCACCAAGTCTTTCTTGGGTGTCTCTAGTGGTAAGTTTCTCAACTTCGTCATTACCTCTAAGGGTATACACGTTGATCCCGAGAAGATCAAAGCCATTCAAGAGATGCGTCCTCCACGCAACCTAAAAGAGCTACGAAGATTCCAAGGTCGACTTGCGTACATCAGGCTGTTATTTTGAATTTATCTGGACGTTGCAGACCATTTACTCAATTAATGAAGAAAGGTGTATCTTTCGTTTGGACGGAAGAATGTCAACGAGCATTTGATGACATAAAGCGGTATTTAATGAGTCCACCGGTTCTTGTACCACCGATCTCAGGAATACCCTTTTAATGTATGTCCGAGCAATGGATCATTCATTGGGAGCTTTGCTGGCTCAGAAGAACAAGGAAGGTCATAAACAAGCCATCTACTATCTCAGCCGACGATGATTGGAGCTGAACATCATTATAGTCCAGTGGAGAAGGAATGTTTAGCCTTAATGTTTGCTGTTCAGAAGACAAGACATTACATCATAGGCCAAACTATTCATGTCATATCCCGGGTCAATCCTCTTCGAGTCTTAATGAAGAAGCCAAGCACACTCAATTCTAGACTTGCCACATGGGCCATATTGCTAGCATAATATGATATGGTTTATGCTCCTCAAAAGTCTGTGAAAGGCCAAGCACTTGCTGACTTTTTAGCAGCTCATCATGTCCCTGAGACATCTAAACTCTATGATAAGATTCCGGACGAAACATTGGAATCAAATATGATCTCAGAAGAATTTCCTACTTGGAGGTTGTTCTTTGATGGAGCTTCTAGAATTGGACCTGGAGGTACTCTTGTTGCTGGAGTAGGAATTGTTATTATTTCACCTGATGGGTTAACTATTCAAAGGGCCTATTCTTTAGACGAATCATGCTCCAACAATGTGGCAGAATACAATGCTTTGCTCATTGGACTTCAATTAGCCAAACAATTGAATATTGAATATCTCGAAGTATATGGTGACTCTAAGCTGATTGTTAATCAAGTTAGAGGCATATATGAAGTCCGACATCAAGATTTGGTACCATACCATGAAACAGCAACCAGAATAGCTTTTTCATTCAAAGGATTCTTCATCGAACATGTACGTCGCGCATGCAATACAGAAGCTGATGCTTTAGCTAACCTAGCTACAGTATTGGCAGTTCCAGTCAAAAGACAACAAATGGTGGTTATCTCTAATAGAGAATTACTTTGTATTGAAAACAACCATAACATTGAATTCAGCAACCTAACTGAAGTCAATGTCATTAGTGAGGACTGGAGGACACCTTTCATTGATTTTGCAGTGCATGATATTTTGCCAGAAGATCCTAAGGAAGCTACAAGTATCCGTCGTCGATCACTTCGATTCTATTATAATCATACTACTAAAACTCTCTATCGAAGAACTTTTGATGGATTACTCTTGAGGTGTCTTGCTGGTGATGAAGTAAAGCAGATATTACGTGAAGCTCATGATGGTGTTTGTGGAGCACATCAAACTGGTCCTAAACTACAGGATCGTATCCGACGTATGGGCTACTATTGGCCTTCTATGGTATCAGATACTATTGATTATGCAAAAAAATGTCGTGCATGTCAAATTCATGCAGATTTCATTCACCAACCATCGGAATTTCTCCATCCAACTGCAGCCTCGTGGCCTTTTGAAGCTTGGGGTATGGATATAATTGGCCCTATCAATCCTCATTCATCTAAAGGACATCGGTTTATCTTAGCTATAACCGATTATTTTTTCAAGTAGGCAGAAGCTATACCTTTGGCTGAAGTAAAAACTAGTAGTGTCATCAACTTCATCAAACATCATGTGATATATAGATTTGGTGTCCATCGCCGAATCATTCATGATAATTGGCCGCAATTCATCAGCCAGAAGTTTCATAGGTTCTGTGATGACAACAGAATCAATAATGTTGCCTCAACAGCCTATAATCCTGCGGCTAACGGGTTGGCTGAAGCATTCAACAAGACCATTATCAAACTCCTCAAAAAGTTTGTCTCTATCAACAAACGTAATTGGAGTGAAAAACTTGGAGAATGTCTATGGGCATATCGCACTACTGTCCGTAACCCCACAGGTTGTACACCTTTTTCTCTGGTGTATGGATGTGAAGTGGTACTACCTTTGGAGATTCAAATTCCATCATTGAGAATCGCCATTGCTAATGAGCTTACTACAGACAATAATGATCGTCTTCGGCTTCAGGAATTGGAGGCACTCGATGAGAAAAGGTTATTGGCTCAACAACACATTGAACTTTATCAGGCGCAGATTTCAAAAGCTTTCAATCGCGAAGTCAGAGTACGAACATTTCAAGAAGGCGAGTTGGTTCTTACAGTCAGACGTCCTATGACTATGACACATATGAGTAAAGGCAAGTTCGAGGCAAAATGGGAAGGACCATATGTGATAAATAAAGTCTTTTCTAAATGGAGCCTATCAATTAACAGATATGGACGGCAGAGTTGCTATGATGCCCATCAATGGCAAATTTCTCAAGAAGTATTATGTATAAAGACAAAATGTACTTTATTTTCAGAGACATGATGTAAATAAAGTTTATTTTTTTATTCAAAAGTAGAATTGGATTACATAATATTAAGGACGGGGAGAAGACCCTGATCCTTCATGATTAAATACATAGTTCGCCAATCGTTCAAGCATCTCATTGCCAGAACTCACGAAAAACTCGCAAGCAGCCATCCTCAATGCTTCTTCTTCGGCAGTCTTTCCGGGTTCCACTAACTTGGAGATCAAATCCTGTCCTAGCGCAGGAGGAACAGTTAAGCCTTCGCTTCTTTCTTTCCGAGAAGGCACAGGAGGCTCAGTAGGGAGTATCTCGGTTTCTTCTTTGATCTTCGGAGCATGTAAATCTTTGGAAGACATTTTCATACAGAAGGGAAAGAGATTGGCAATATCTACAAAAGTGTTGTTCTATTTATAGGCAAAACAACAGGTAATTGGCCTCGAGAACTGATGCAACTTTTGGAAAGAAGCACAACTATTCATTCATTTCTAACGGTTCATTCATAACCGACCATTCATTATCCCTTCTCCGAAACTGACGTGACTATTCACTCATTTATTCTTTTCTTCGAGAGTCTAAAAGGCCATTCATTCATTCAATATTTCTTCCTCGGAAATCGAAGTGAATAATCACTCATTTATTTATCATAATGAAAATCCATGTCTCTTAATTTCAAATAGCCACGTCAAACAACTTGCCACAATCACATTCTCTCTGCATTCTGCTCTCTATGTCAGCATATCAAAAAAATCTTTGAATTATAAAAGGGAGAATAATGAGACAATCATTTCTTTATTTCTTCTTTAAAAATATAGATACATCTTGATGAAAATCTATTACATCTTTGATTTTCATTCTAATGAAGGTCTATTACATCTTTGGATCTTTCCATCGATAATGAAGGTCTATTACATCTTTGGATCTTCTTATTTGTTGGTGGCAATTCCTTGTCGTCTCGGCCTAAAGCAACGAGCCAGACAATGGAATTAACTCTGGTCTTCTCTCTCAGAAAGACGAGAGGAGAACCCCAGAGTGCAGCAGCCCAAAGATGAACTGCTGTCAATACAACTGGTGGAAGGAGACGACCCGCCAGGGGAACTAGGAACAAGATCACCCTTATGATACGATTCCTAATTCTGTCTCTTCACCATCCAACTCTCATGTATACAGGCTCTTCCTACCATCTGAGGAAGACCCTTCTTAACATGAAGAGTCCTGAGCTGTCTGATTTGAGTGTCAGAACCATATGAGCTGCCTGATGTGAGTGTCAAAAGAATGTTCCCTGCAACATCCAAATCACCATTATCAGTTCTGAAAAAGCTCGCTAAACAAGTCCCTGCAAATATCAATAAAACATGAGAAGTTAGCAGAATCTATCAGCAGCATTGCGCCTACAGACAGGCGCACATCAGCGATGCGCCTACAAACAGGCACACATCAGTAATGTGCCTACAAACAGGCGCACATCAATAATGCGCCTACAGACAGGCGCACATCAGTAATGCGTCTATAAACAGGCGCACATCAGCAATGCGCCTACGAATAAGCGCATATCAGCACTGAACACTGATCGAACAAGCGTATGATAGCAATATGCGCCTCTAATCAGAGCTAAAACATTGGACCATAGTGTGCGCCTATTTTCAGAAATAGTTAGCGCAGACTTACTAGTTCTTAAAGACACAGCATGCAAGCAAATAGTGTCAGAATGAAGTAGCGCAAGTGAAGCCTTGTGGGAAGACATTTGTTTGAGAGAGTATAAATGATTCTTTCATTTCTGGATGTCCTTTTTAAAGAGGTTAAAGAGGAGATGGGTGCGTTGTTCTAGGATTCTATTCTAGGAAAGAACTGAAAATAGGCATCTAAAAGCGTGTAACGGCTGCCACGTGTTCTTCAGAAGAAACAGTAAAATGAAGAATCAGCTAAAAGAATATGTCCATGAGCACCATTCGAAGTCACAGCCACACAATATCAGAAATTTTAAAAATTCATTTGCATAAAGATGGGTGGACCCCTACAACCAAGGACATGAGAGCAAAATAACAAAAGTTGTTCTCATTAAGAAAAGAACATTTTTTTTTGGCCTTGCCTTCATCAGTCTGACGAAGGGCGGCGTCCAACTCTTGCATGGTGCAGATCCCCGAGCAACGCATCAGGTTGAGAAATCCCTCTGAATTGGCGTGTTCCTCAGAGGATGATCCGCCACTCGAGCGATTGAAGACTGACGGAGTTAAACCGAAACAGTTCAGAAAGTTCACTGCCCTCAAAGCTGGGTCAGCCTCCAACAAAAAGGTTGTAGGCGCAATATCTTGTCTCGCTTCAGGAGACTTGGTTGTGGTGTCAGCATTAGTCTCCATCTCTTTCTTCTTGGGGGCCATTGAAGAACAAAAGTGAAGACCAAAGTACGGAGATCAACTACATATATATCAACAAATTGACTCTTCGTATTCCTCATGGAAACTGAAAGAAATCAATAAAACTCCGGAAGACGAAGAGAAGATTGAATATTTTCGAGAAATGTATTTAATCATGATGACCGAGCATGAGACCGGCGCAACCTGACTTAGTCAAACTTTTATAAATTCAAAGTATTCCAAAACTTTGCAATGTCTTTAAGTTTTGAAAACTTTGAAGGGGGTCTTGTAGAGCCTAAAAATCAAGTTGCGCCTTCAATATACTGATCAGTGATCAAGTTGCCCCCAAAAATCAAGTTGCGCCACTGATATGAAGCAGACTGTGCCACCGATCAGATTGCGCCTGATATCAGACTGCGCCCAATATTTTTGCGCCAAAGCCTAGTGGCATCTGACACTTAATAATCATCATTACCTGACCATACTGACGATACAACAGAGAACGAGGAAAATCTCTTCGAATCCGTAAATTGTGCCGCTCAAGAAAAGTTGGTGGACAACTGTCTTGTACACTTCGTGAGTTGCGCCCAGGCGCAATCTAAACAAAATCCTTAGTTGCGCCTGGGCGCAACCTGAACGACTTTTGATCAGAAGCTGCCACGTGTGTAGGCGCCGCTCAAATCAAGCGCAGTTTGACTTGTTGACTGAAGCTCGCACAACCTGATAAAGTTGAGACAACTTACATTCTAAAGCAGGATGACGTGGCGCACATGCCATTAATCTCTCAAGACGTGTCTACTATCCTGTACACGACCACGCGCATATCAATCATACGATGTCACGCGTCTAAATACAGTTAGTACACGATTGACAACTGAATGAAAGTTGGCGCAATCCAGTATGGCGCAATCCAGCCTCGCGCACATCAGAATAACTGCTCAAACAGTTATTTCTTGAACTCTATAAATAGAGTTTCCAATCATCATCAGAGGGAATCAAGAACTCTTGCAAAATTGCTGCTGCGTTCTCTAGAGGCTACAGTCTTCAAGTTCACATAGTCCAAGGGATAAAGTGATCGTCTTCTAATCAGATTCCTAAAGTTGTACTTTCCCAGAATTCATTGTACTTTATACTCTTTTACAAGTTTGGAATAAAAACAAATTTTTTTTTTGCAAACAGATACACTTTCGAAGGAGGTGTTAGGGGGCTACGAAGGAACTCTGCTGCTGGAAGCAACGTTATGCATCTTTTTAGTTGGGGGAAAGACTTCAACGTTGTGTTCAGTCGTACAATTTAGGCCCCTGCTGTTGGCGCCAACCTGATGATATTTTACCACCACCAAGAATCTCATATCAATTTGGATTGGGTCAATGGTTTCTTTCTCCTTTGCTCGTGTCTTCTTTCACATGCGTAGATAAGCACAAGTAAGAAGGACGGGGCACTCTCGGTGCTGCTCCGACGATCAAGTTATATTGAGAATGAAGGAAAATGTCGACATAGTTTTAGGGGTTCGTAGAAAAAAATATGTACCTTGACATATGTAGAAAGGACTATGTATAACCTAGCATGGATAATCGTGGACTACTTGCTTTCTTATCAAATTAGGGTTTTAAATCGGTGAGATAGATACGAAGTTCTCGTGAATCTTTGATCATATGGGCACTTGGGCCTCGGCTTTGGCCCCCAATTGATCTAGAGTCTTGGTGCAGTGACTTCAACAATATGTACTAAGCAAAAGAAATGGTCTTACGGAGAAAATTCCAAAATGAAATGGAAAAAAAAAATAAAAAACAACAAGAAGAAGATCTTGGCAAGCTCAATATATTATTTGAATAGTTTGCTCAAAATAAAACGACATTTTATAAAGTAAAAGCTCTTATTAACTAAGATCAAATTGAGCTTGATTCATAAACCGTTGCAGAGTTGTCGCTCCTCCTTCCTCTCCATTTACCACCAAGCTCAGACGGAGGAACGGTATAATCTGTTAACAAATTTGAATACGTGTAGCAGTTCCAACACTAGTAAAAAAATGTATATATTTATATTATTATTATTGTTATTGTGCTATTATTAGGAATATTTTACTAAATATTCCTATCCAAAATATTAAAACTAAGAGGTGTCCTCACTATTTTAAAATTTTAAGAAATATCCCCATTATCAACATCTCTAGTAAATATCGAACTAAAATATGGGGACATTTGTTAAAAATTATAACGAAAAAGTTGAATATGGGGGTATTTCCTAAAAATTTAAAATAGTACTGAGAGCATTCTTAGTTTCCATATTTTGGATAGGAATATGTGCTAAAATATCCCTTATTATTATCATAAGAAAGGAAAAAAATGGATTATTTATTATAAGGGTACCATGTTTAGACCTAAGTAGATTTTGGGTACTAGGTTTGTCCGTTTTGGACTTTGGGTACTCGAACTTTTTTATTAACACATTTTAGTTACGAAATCGGATTTCAGTGACGAAATGAGTCCTTTAATGACAAATGTTCATCACTAAAATGTGTAGGTCCTGAACACGGTATCCTTATACAAAATAATCCGAAAAAAAAAAAAAAAAGAAGAGAAAAGCTTAGAGGATTTGTGAACTTACTTCCACACTTAGTTCCAGGCTCCAGTTTATTCGCGATGCAGTTGCGAGTACGGTCGACACTGCACTCCTGGGCAGCGAAGACGAATTTCTCCATGCTGATGTATTTGTCAGCCAGGCCCCCCGGAATGAAGGCGCAGATGCAAGTCACGTCCGCTCCCTTGAACGCACTGCAGCACTCCTTGGGCACGTCGTCCGCCTCGGGCTCGCTCTCGTTCCGTACGTCGATGAAGGGAAAGCACGGCCTCAGAACCTTGTTGAAGTTTTGAAAAGAGACGTCTTCGTTACATGGCTTTGGCTTGCCGCTTGCTTCCGCCATCAGCACTAGCAAGTACTGCTGCGAAGAGGAGCAGAAGGATGGTGACCATAGCAAAGAGTACTGTGAGCCTTGCCATTACCAATTGTTGTTGTACTGAGGATATTACAATGTTTCTCCTGTACATGTGGTGACTTCACTATATATAAGACCATCTCCAATGGTGATTTCTAAAATTGAGTTCTTATCCTACTTGGCATTGTACTTTTAGGAGATTTCTATCCTAGTTGGAAGAGTTTCTACATAGAAATGGTACACATACAAAAAATGCTCTCCAATGGTTCTCCATTTCTATCCTATGTGTTACATAATAAAAGGACCAATTTAATGGTGTGGGGCCCAATAATAATTGTCATGAGAGAGAGGAGAATTTCTATGAGAGTTTCTACATGTAAAAATCCTCTTAGAAAGTTTTCATCCTACATCATTGCCACCTAGGATAGAAATGGTGATAGAAACTACCATTGGGAAAAGTTTTTTCTAAATTGGATTTCTTCCATAGAAATAGGGAAGATAGAAACCCCCATTGGAGATGGTCTAAGCTTGTAGGGATGTCACTGCATGTGATATTAATTGCTGGCAAGAATATACAGAAAATTTACTGTAGGGTAATGTATTTTAGTTAAATTGGCTGTAGGATACCATGTTTCGAGAAATTAGTGGGAGGAAAACATTCCGACAGACCCTCTGGCGGAAATTGGGCGCGACAGTCTGTCGGAAATTGAGCGGCCATGACACGTGGCGACGGATGCAGCTTCTGTATTGATTTCGTGTTTTTTTTTTTTTTTCCATCACCCAACGGCTAGAATAACGGGTACATCATTCTTTTTTTTTGTTTTTTTCCTCACCCAACGGCTAGGATAACGGCTATATCTCCAACGGTTATATCTACAACGGCTCTCTCTTGCTCTTATAAATTGATCATCTTCCTATCAATTTTTCATCTTCCTCCTCATCTCCCATTTCTTTCAGAAGTAGAGCTGCCATCTTCCCATTTCTTTCAGAAGTAGAAGCTACCATCTTCCTCTTCTGTTTTCCATTTCCTTTGGAGGAAGTAGAAGGCTCTTTTCCTACATAAGTAGTATAACTCTTCTATGCTCGCTTGGAGGCGTCCTAAATGGGTTAGCTTATGAAGGGGGTTTAACTGAAGTTGTTATAGTGGATAGAAATATTACGTTTAGTAGTTTACTTTTTGTTGACTTAACAATTTTCTATTGATTTTGATGAATTTATATTAGTGCATATTTTTGCTTCTAATTGTATAAATTTAAATAGTGATCATGCATGGGCATTTATTCTTCAAATTAATGTATCATCACCGTATATTAGTATTTTTGTTACTCCAGTCGGGAAAGACAATCGCACTTATTAAGCCGAGTAAGTATGCCCTCGTGCAAGAAATCACCTAAACATATAGCGAAAAAATGGCAAAAATTAATACATGCTAAAATAGCTGCAGCGATACGAGAGAAATATTAATAATATCGGTGATACATACCCGATTTTCATCAACAGATACCTCTTCGTCATCATCGATATGATCTAGATGCATGAAATTGCGACGGAGCCAGGAAAATGAAACTAAGCTTTTTTCTTTTAATTTTGGTGGCTCCACACCTAGATACTCCATAATTGCATTCTCAGCTGAAAATGACTCATTAAATATTATAGGTTCACCCGTAATAGGTAATCCTATAATATTTGCTACATCAGCTAAAGTAATTGTCATTTCACCAACTGGTAATTGAAATATATTTCGGCCAGGCCACCAACGTTCCACTAGGCTTAAAATTAAATCTCTATCATGACGTAAAAACTGTATCTCGTCAATGTATTTAAATCCGAATATGACCAACATAGCATATTGTTCGCTAGTTAAATTCCAACACCCAACGTTATGTTCATACCGCCATGTCCCATGCTCTCGCATTCGAATATCGCCAGGATAATCATATAACTATAGAAAAAATTGAGTTACTACAAAATGATCATTATTACTACAAAATAACAAAAATATACAAAATAATAACTTTCATTTAAAATTAAGTATACCTTTCCAGAAAATACTAATCTTGAGATATGACTCAAACGTTGCTGGATAATCTCGTCTGTGGTGGGTCCTCCCGGAATAAGTCCGTCATTTCGACGATCCATCTGTTTTTAATACCAAATTCTAAGATACTAAACACAAATAAAATAAATTAAAATTACATTTTTTGAATAATTTTTACCTCTCCAAATGTATGTCTCTGCTCCTCCTCTCCTCTACTTCTTCTCTTCTCTTCTCTCTCTTCTCTTCTTCTTTCGCTTCTTCTGTATTTGTTCCTGGAGAAGGAACGCGCATCATTTATAACATCACTCCTCTCTCCTATCTTTTCATCCCATCTTTCAATGTGCTATAAAGCTGCACTCCTCCATTCAAACACTCCTTCAAACACTCATTCAACATATAAACAAGGTTGGGAAGTCTCCAATGCTGGGCATGTTTTCCACACACAAAAGCTATCAGACACACTCATTCAAAAAAGCTATCAGAATGCTTCCCCGTCTGCGAACCTACCCCCCTCCCCTCTGCAAACGAGCGAAGCTACCCCCCTTCCCCTCTGCAAACAAATAGGCATAGGCCCCCACCCCCCACCGCGCTCAATTTCCGACAGACTGTCTGGCGGAAATTGGGCGCGCCCAATTTCCGCCAGAGGGTCTGGCGGAATGTTTTCCTTCAACTAATTTCTCAAAACATGGTATCCTACAGCCAATTTAACTAAAATGCATTACCCTACAGTAAATTTTTTGAAGAATATATCTCCTAATTATTAAGGACTATATCCCTCTATATATAAGCTTGTAGGGATATTGTCACTGCATGGGTATGTTGCTGGCAAGAATATATCTCCTAATTAAGGACTATGTATAAGCTTGGAGGGATGTCACTGCATGTGTATATTATTGACAAGAATGTGTCGCCTAATTAAGGACTACATCTTCTATTTAAGGATTGTACATTATAATAGACTACTGTTGACTAATTGACAAGGACGCTGCTACGCTGCCGGCAGTTTGTGACCGCGGATGTGGCAGCCCCCTAGCCCAGACTTTAAAGGGGTGGGGCCCGATGATACCATGGGCCAATGGTTTGGGTGCCACGTGGGCCTGCGATTACGTACCGTAGGCAAAACATCATTTTTCAAATTGACAAACATGTAATGATTCTCAAGTGAATTTCTAGACCTGTCTAATCTATAGATACTTAGGACACGTTTGGTTTGCAGATTCGACGACGTAATGTAATTGTTATTTAAATTAGATGTAATGTAATCGCGATTACAAGTTTGATTATATTACATCAATAATTTCTTCTAAAACCAATTACGTCATAAAACTTATGTAATCACAATTACATTGCAACTTAAGAGGACATTTTTTACGCATTAATTTGGTCGTTTTTGCTATTTTTTGTCTTTTTTTCCGTTTTTGCTTTATGGACGTCTTTCTTCATTTGGGTCGTTTTTTTGGTTTATGTTCGTTTTTTGTCGTTTTTTGTTCATTTTAGAAGGTATTTGTTCGTTTTTTGTCGTTTTGCTTGTTTTTTGCCTCCTTAAAAAAACACCAATTTGGCAGCAGAAAATATTTGGGAGAAGTTCTGCTGTAGGAACTAAAGTTTGATAGGTTTGGAACTAGTTAAGTATGTTTAGAGAGGATATAGGTGACGGAGTCAAATGCTTTGTAATTCTAGGTTCCGTTCACCCACTTCCACTTCATTCGAGTAACCAAATAAAAGAACTGATTATCAGATCTACTTTCAACTACTATCCAAACAACGGAACTCCATATTTCTCCACTTCCAACTTCCACAATTCAACCATCCAAACAACAATAAGAAAGTCAAAATTTATGCATACCTAACGCATAGGCAAGCTCCAACAATTTAACACTTCCTTACACTTTGAAACCTCATTTGCAGGCAAAAGGAATTACCACTCCACGTATGGATGCGGACGGCCTACTCACTCTCCAAAGAACGCAAACACACAACGAAGCATGCCAACACACAGCACAGAACAATTGCTATGCAACAAAATCAAACAATCTGATTGTAAACTCTTCACAGGGATAATGATGTATAGTAGTAGTATGGTCAAGGTTCAGTGACAAAGCACAAGTAATCAACACATCCAACAGGTGTATAAAGTCTACTTTCCGGCTGTATAAGAATCAGCACGCTTTTACTGAAGCATCAAAATTGAGCTTAAAAATCAATAAGGCTATAGCTTCCAAGTTCATTAATTGATCTAATCTCCTTCTTTCGCATTTTCTAGTCACTCACTCGAAAAATGTGGGGTTGGAATTGTGCGTTTTTGTCAACTTTTCTCCTAAACTCATAAAAATCGACTATTTATAAGGGCACAGCCTTTTTACTCGGGGCTAGCCAGGATTAGGGCTAGCCAGGCTTTGAGAAACTTTTACTCGGGCTGTCCAAATTTTCTATTCAGGGGCTGTCCATTTTCTTCTTCTCCACTCTCTCTCTTCACAAATCCTAGCTTTCTTCTCTTCTTCTATCCATCTTCTTTTCTCCACCATTTCCATTCTCATATCTTCATCAAAACCCTAGTTTTTTCTCATCATCATCATCTTCTTCTTCTCCACCGTTTCCATCATCACCATCTCCATCAAAACCCTAGTTTCCTTTCTTTCCCAATTTCGATGGCACCCAAAAAATTAAATAAACCCTAAAATGTATGAAAATAAAGGTTAAATACTTCTTTCCTCACAAAGAATGCATGGAAATAAATCCTAAAATGCATATTTTACTCTATTATCAAGATTGAAATAAACCCTAATATATTTTTTTCATTCGGGAATGTCGACTTTAGGACTGCCAGAAATTGTGGCAATCCTGAAAGGAACTTGCTGTACAGCAAGTATCTTTCAGAACTGCCTCAATTTCTGGCAGTCCTCAATATGTCTAGGACTGCCAGAAATTGTGGCAGTCCTGTTGTAGAGCATGTCCCTTTCAGGACTGCCACAATTCCTGGCAGTCCTCATTACTTCTAGGACTGCCAGGAATTGTGGCAGTCCTCATTACTTTCAGGACTGCCACAATTTCTGGCAGTCCTCATTATCTTTTATACCTACCACTTGGATAGTCCTGAGTAATTTTTTTAGTGACAAACTTGTAAATAATGAAAAACTAACACTTGGACAGTCCTGAGTAAAATGTGTTGTGTCCTTATAATTTACCTAAAAATCAAGTCCAACGCCAATGAAGTACGCAAAAAAAGGGGGAGGATGGGAAGGAATGCACCCTGATCTCCTCTTTTCGTCTTCAAAGTTCAAACTATTTACATCTTCAAACTCTTCTTTTCAACTTTCAAATTCTACGATTAGTGTGTTGGACCTAGTGCTCCGCTCCACTACTAAATCCTCCAAAATTAGATCATAGATTTGTTTCAATAACTACAACAATGAAAAAAGCCTCTATACCGCCTAACCCATCCACAGAGGTGGAAACTGTTATCCCAAGGGCTTCAAAACTAGTGCTTAAAATAAGATTCGATCTTTTTCGTCAATCTGTTACAAGGGTTCAAACTTTAGACATCTTAAATTCCACCCAACTCTACTCACCGCTAAGCCAATACTTCACGTGTGTAAAACACAAATAAAAAATTAATCTCATTTTAAAATACACATGGGTTTGTCTGCGTGTGAGACTAATTGGACCTGATTGAGTCTACTTTTAGGATCAAACACTTGCACAAACTTCAGTTAGCCTCAAGACAACAGCATGCAAGTCTCTTATTAGTATGAATGGCCAATCCCTCGTATCTATATATGTACCTCCTAAACAACTCCAATGTGATCGCACCCTCTTCGTCATCACGAACCAAAGGCTCTATGAGGCTCTTCATAGTATTTGTGATGTTTACTAATCTTCTTCTTTTCCGCATTTAATGTGCATTTCAGACGCTCTATACAAACTCGTGAAATCCCTAACCTACCAAGTTATAAATGGGCCAAAAATCTGGATGAAAACAGCTAAATGATGTGTAATCAGAAAAAGGGTAAAGCGACTGGTTGAATTGTCTTATCCACAACGAAGATTTCCTCGCGAGAAAATAGAAGTGAAACTAGGATGCACCACGCATGAAAAGATGAAATATTTTCATGGCCTCGTGCAGACAAAGATTTGGGAATAGCTTCCACAATCTCCCAAACTTTCAAGTAGAGAAACCTACCATCCATTTTCATTTCTGTGCAGTCGTACAAGATTATAAGAACTTGGTACTCATATAGTACCTGTGAATTTACACTATGTAGCCTTTGAAATCACTCAGAGAGAGAGAGACAGAGAGATGCCAGAGTAGCTTTTCTGATATTTATCTAAATTAAGTTTCCATAAATATGTCATGGTGGCAATCATATTTCAATATGAAACAAAAGATAAACAGGGACTGGACAAATGGGAGATGAGCAAGAAAAAGAAAAGACCTGCTGACTTCGTGTTTTCTGTCATTCTGTACTCCAACAAAACCTGAAAGTGGGGACAGCCTCCGAGTGACAAATTTTGTTCAGAAGTGTGCCAGGTGATATATAGAGACAACCAAGGCTTCCGGTTGTTATTGGGCAAGATATGCCGAAGACCTCAATGAGTTCTGCTACACCTTTTATATACTGGAAGTAGCTTTTTTGATGAGAGATGTTGGACGTGAAGATTCTATGAACATCAGGAGACTTGAAAGATTTTGAGGAATAGTGTGGGAATGCCATAAAACCGAGATCCGACAAGAGCTCTTAAGAATGTGTTTGAGTAGCAATTCTAGTTCACAGACGACCTGAAAACATTCCTTTCCGGTCATCTCAGCTTGAACTAGAATGGTCACCAGTTTGGCCCACGCTACTACCACCACTGATTGTAGAGGTTTGGCCGGAGAAATGGGCAAGGGTGCGAGGTGCAAAACCACCCTCTGAGAACATTGATCCAATTGGGCCACTGGGCATACTCTCAGAAGATGGAATTCGGCTGGAGTAAGAATCTTTGATGGAGATGAACTCAGGCCGAAGCTCTGAAGATGACGAGGATGGAGCCAATGTGGCCACGGAGAAGCCTACAGGATAAGGAGCCACAGGCATGTCAACAAGAGAAGAAGCCGAAGGGTTGTAACTCAGTACCATTGAATGATCAAACTTGCATGTTGCCCCAAACTTGCATACCCCATGTTGAGCATAGAAGGCACAAGGCTGAGTCCCCTGTAACCAATATAAAATGTTAGATACAAGGAATGTAGGATGGGAGAACTAAGTCTCTAGAGAAGCAGATAATAAAGCAATAACTACCATTGTTAAAAAAGACGTAGAAGAAACAATTTGATGACGTAATCTCCTCACAAATGTCTCTAGATGTATAGAGCCGATTTCTGCCACTTTGTCCATTTATATGTTTCTTTAAAAATCAAATTCAAATAAAAGTAACCAAGCTTTCAGTTAATTCTAAAACCGAAGTAAACTAAGCTGAAATAATGTTTCTTGTACTTCATTTATCAAGTAGCATGAAGTTCTGAAAAATCAATATATTTATTCTTTTATGACTTATGGTGCAATACAAATAATGGAGAAAAGATGAAAACAATTTCAATCAAATCTTGGGAGACAATTGAGAGGTTCATGTGGGATGACAACCAATACGTGCTTTGGAAATTATATGGAAGTTCCCTTGCACGGTTCGACCATGTTTTGTTAATTCTAAAGATTCTCGCATGCCAGTACCTCTGGGACACCTGCTAATTTACCAAATTTATGTCCATTTACCACCCAACTTAAGTTGCAAAGTATTCCAGCCTTCTTGCACATCCAAGAAGATATATGGCCTTCACCTTGCTCACACCAACATGTCTCAACTTGGCACCACCCGATTCTTGACTTCCACTATTGTGTCTAGAATACAGACATATTATTGACGTGCACTAAGCAGAACCTGAATCTGCAGTGCTGCAGACAGTAAAGCCATTTGATGGCTAGTAAACGGTCGTTCATAAGCAAAGGCAAGAATGGCAGGAGCCTGCGGTGCAACTAGGTGTCAGTGTGTTGGGCCCGAGTACAAGTGTGTGTTGACCCGAGTACAAGTGCAGCTCATGGTGCCAAATACACACACTGGTTTGTAGGTCACACAAGC
>JANAVB010016257.1:117500-174359 GCA_029216955.1 Iris pallida | reverse complement strand
TTTTATAACCATAATACTAGGGAAAATACTTTTAACTGTTTGTTGAAAATATTAGAACATTTTGCTAAGAAAACAATAATTATAATTCTATAAACTTTTTAAAAACATTTTCACTTACTATAATTATTTAGCAAGAAAATACATACTAATATATATTATTTTTAACAAAACATTCATTTATTAATCAATTTGTCTACTAAAAAGAATTTATAAATCATGGCAGAAATAACTTATTTAGTGAATACTAAGACATCTACTAAAATTATTTATTAAGGAAAAGAACTTTGCTTAAAAAGTGATTCTTTACAATATTTAATAACAATTATAAAACAACCTAAAAGTCCAACCCACACTCCTATATCCAAAAATTGACAATGGAGATTCCTTACTACTACTGCTAGCACAACTAGCTACTATTGGTCGAGCCAAACACCCCTCCCCAGGAATAGCATAGCACCTAAGCTGAGGTAATAACCCAGCTATCTCCTCCACCTTTCAACCAATTTCACCAGCCTTGGCTCAACAACAACAGCTCCAAATATGAGCAAATCAATAGTTTAGCATAGGTAGTCAGCATCCCCTCCAAAGTATTTGAACCCAACTATTACAAGGAAGTCTTGACTAAGGAAACCAATTCACCAATTGAAAACAACCAAGTCAAGGAAAATTATACAAAAAACATCCAACGGCTAACACATCCAAGTATAGGGTCTGCTACATCACTCAACCCACACAGTTCAATTATCAGAGAACAAAACACAAATAATATACAAATCAATCGAGACTCTAAAGACTTAAATCAGCTCTCAAAGCTAACACAAGTTATTGCATTCCCTTCCCACGTTGCAGCGTGCCACCGCTGAACTCCTGCGTCCAGTAAATCCTGATACCAACATGAGACACGATCCTAACACCAGACTCGGACACTCGAAATCTCCCCATATCCTGATCACAGACCTGCCCATCCCCCTTATTAATTGTAGGAATAAAGAGTTCGACATCAATTAGAAGGTTATATTACCTGAAGTAAGCAAATTCGGTCAGCTAAATGAAATCAGGCTACTCATATCCAATATTCTTCGAGTTCCCGGACACAATTGAAGTCTGGTTCAAACAAAAAAAAGTTGAGAGAAGTCCCATTCTCAATTGTTTAATGACATGATTTGAATTTCAAAAGAACAAATTCCCTACCAAAAATCAAGGATCGATTGGATCAGCTCAATGATCAGCAAAACAAGGAATAATTTCTAATTCAGACTTACCAGATCAAGAATCTGGGTCTCGATTCACTGTGTCCCTGGGTTCGAGAGCAAGAAAATCCTAGGAGCTCGACCAGTCGCCAGAGATGGATGTCGTGAAGTTTTTGTAAGGAAATCGAACAGATCACTGGGAAATGGATCGAATCGAACAAATTTGAGTCAGATTTAAAAGTTGATTTGGATTATGATTAAAATCAAAGGTCAAGTGACGAACGGATTTCCTCAAGAAATCAAACCAACTAACCTCGATCTCCGTAGATGAATCTGTTGGTGAAGAACTCAAGGAAGGCAAGAACCACGACCGGAGAGATGATCTACGGTGTCGCAGTCGTCGGAGAAAAGAATCTCCGGAAAGGCTTCTCGTGTGCCGTCCAGTTGCTGTCGTCCGAGGTGATGATTCCTCTGCCGCCGCCATCCAACTGCGGTGAAGGGCCCGCCGTGGTCGAGAAAATCGTCCGCCGTCGTCGCTCGGATCCACCGGTGGAGAAACTAGGGTTAGGCGGATCTGGGGAAACGAGGGAGAGGAGTGAAGAGCTCCCCAGAGTCTGCTCTCGAAATATCAGAAGAAAGAAAAGAACAATAAAAGGGAGAGAGAAACTTGGATTTAAATAGAAATTTAGGGAATTTTGCAGAAAAGCCCAATAGTTATGGAATATCTCCCATAAGCCCTTCCACTCAAGAAATTTAACATAGAAGCCCCTCCCCTTTCCACAATTTGCACAAATACCAATAATAATTCAGTTAGAAAGTTTGTTACAAGTTGTTATGGGTTGTTACAAATGGAGGGAACCCAAATTTTTAAACCCAAATTCAAATTGCTCTAAATTAATACATTTAGAAAATTGTATTATAAAAAAAAGTAAATCAATTAAATCAATTAAATATTTCTCATAAAACCATAAAATAAAATATGGCTAAATTAAAAATCCCAGAAATACAAAATTTCAAAATTCAGAAAAGTGGGGTTACAAATCTACCCCCTTAGAAAAATTTCGTCCTAAATTTCAAAAATGGCACGATTTGGCAAACAGATACAAAATTTGAAATTGGCATGATTTAAAGTGGAATGAAATGATAGTCACAGAAACCATGATCACGGAATAGTAGTCTCAATAGTATCCGACAATCTTGCATACCTGGGGTCACTTCCCCTACAGTTCCTGCCCCGCCAATATGCATGCTGCAGTGAACCTTCGGTTCCATTGTCCCGATAATACTAAATTACCGCAATACTTGTTAACTTTATCCGATAAATTTAGGACTTAGCCTCAATAATATCTGAGAACCTGAGAATACCCTAATTACTTTGACCTAGAGCCCCTGCCTCGCCAGTGTACAGCTAGCTGCAATGGGCTCACAGTCTCCATAATCCAGGTCATAGTAGGTTGTCAAATATTTTCTCAACTTTATTCAGAAGTTTCAAGGAAGTTGGTGAAAATTACAGAGTGGGGTAGTATCTGTTCGTAGAAACAAGTTTTTTTATTGAATACCAAAAGACAATCACAGTCAACAAGTAGCTCACGGTACTATGAAACAACAGTAAGATAGGGAGACTGTAAAACAAGTCTCGAATGAAAAAACAACAAAAATGCAAAAAGGAACATCAAGATAGGTAATGATCACAAGTGCCTCCGGTCGTCAGTACTCGTCCGGAATCGGGATAGTCTCCACCTCCTCGGCTGTCATCAGGTAGACTCGTCCCTCTGGCTGGTCTCTGTGCGGCTGCTGGTCAAGAAGAGGTAAGTCCTCCTGCTGGGGTCCCGGTGCTACTCGTGCTCGTCCCTCAGCGGCTTCTGGACAATCTCTGACCTGGTGAGCAGGTGATCCACAGAACAAGCAAAGCCTCAGCCTCTTGCGACATTCATCGTAATGATGCCCCGGCCGATGACAGTAGTTACAAGTACTGCCAACTGCTGTCTCTGAGGCGATCTGTATGAACTCTGGCTGGACGGTGCTGAACTACTGCCTGCTGAACTGGTCATCTGAGTCTGTATCTGCACCCTCTTCGCTGGTGCCTGGTGACTGCTGCTGCCGATGTCCCTATCCCTCTTGGGCCTCGGGTCCATCTCCTTCTCAACTGACTGGGCGATCTTGAGGATGCTAGAGTAGGTAGTCGCCTGGCTAATAGCTACTGCATGCCGCAGCTCCCTGGTCAGACCCTTCTTGAATCTCCAGGCCCTGTCCTCTGGTGCCCTGACTAGGCTCTCCGCAACCTACTGAGCCTAGTAAACTCGGAAGTGTACTGCGCAACCGTCATCGTCCCTGCTGCAGCGCCTCGAACTGCATCCTCAGCTCATCCCGCTCCACTTCTGGAAAGAACTTCTCCTTGAACAGAGTTTTGAAATCTGTCCAAGAGACATGAGACTCCGCCAACTGGGGTCCTCCCGGTACCACGCTCTCGCCAAATCGAAGAGTCGCATGCTGGCCACCTCCACCTTCGTGTCATCCGGAATATTCGCCATCCTCAAGGTCCTCTCCGTATCTCTATCCATTCGTCTGCATAGACGATACCCTCATTGCCCCAAAAGTCCATCGGAGAGATTCTGGTATTCCTTGGCAGTCCCTGGTCTCGATGCTGCTGGTGCTGGAGGTGCTACTGGTGCTGGTGCCCGGCTCTCTGGTCCTAAGTGCATCCATGACCGTAGCTCGAAACTGCACACCCTGATGGTTCTGTACCTCCAGGAACTGCTGGAACATGGCCATCACCTGGGTGCCATTAAACATCATCGTCGGAGGCAGCGATGGAAAGATAGGAGGCGCTGGCGGAAGCTGATCTGCCTGAACGTCTGGTGGGCTGCTCCGAACCGCCTGCAACTCCAGAACCGCCTGTAACTCCGGGCTGATCTGCGGCCTTCCTCGTAGTGACCATCTGCATCAAAAGAAACTTGTTGAATGACCAACCCTAAAACCTAACAAACAATGTTTTTTAATAACAAAGTACCTGATAATCCTGATAAACCTGATATACCCTTATTTCTCGATTTTCCTATGCTGTGATGAGTTTTCCTTAGTCTAACAGGTTCCCCAATAGCACTTTATAACCTAAGTGCCATTAGGATAGACCTGCATGGGCCACCACTAAAAATGTTACGACCCGCTCCCGAATATTCGGATACGAGTCGGACACACCCAGCCTTCGTCGATGGACACGACGAAGTAAGCTGTACAATACTAAGAAAAACTCCAAGATACAAAAATATAAACCACCACAGCTGCTATACCTGTTCCCAGATTACACACAATCCACAAGTTAATTATACAATATCATTCGGAGACAAATCCGGTAACATGAATAAAAATTATACAATCCTGGAATCCTCAATACAATACATGATGAAATCCTCTAAAAAAAATCTAAGAAAAGACCTAACTATAACTCTGAAATTCTAAGTCCATCCTGAGGTACAACTCTATCCTAGCTTCGGGCTCTGGCCCATGAAGAAGATACAACATCCCCAAGTAAACCTGCAACGATCCTGTCAGGAAAAGAGCAAAGTACAACCCCGACAAGAAGCTCTAAACAATGTAAACTGAAGTGCATAAAAAAGAATCACAATATGAACTATGATACAAGACAGGAATATGAAACTGTGGTATAAGAATAACAATGAAACAATGGTACCGGATCCAGAAACAATGAAACTATTCTATCAGTGTAACATGCATTTGAAATAACTATCAGAGTATGTGACCGACAGGGTAAACAGTGAACAATGAACAATCAATGGTACGGCTTAGAGTCTCATGTGCACGGTGTGAGACCTAAGCTATTAGTCAATGCCTAACTAAAATAGGATTGGTCACATATCTGCAGTATTTCCCCACCCCAATGTACAAGTAAGAATAATGAACTATGAACGATGAACAATGAACGATGAACGATGAACAGTGAACAATGAACAATCGTGTGTACAACGTGTCAACATGAGAACATGAAGCAAGATAGAAAATACAGAGTAAAGAGTTCGAGCCGGTGTACTTGTCTTTGTCCTTGCAAACCAAGTCTGTCTCAATGTCCACCTAGATTTGTACAAGTTGGTTAGGGTTTCAATTATGACAAGCATCTCACTTAAATATTGCTAACTATATCCATAACTAACTAATGTAAATATACTTAACTAACAATATTTAGAAAATAATAATTAGCCTTGATAAACTAAATACTAATAAAATACTTAACCAAAATCGTTTAGAAAATATTTGAAAACTAACTATTGCTATCTATACCCATCTATTAGCTAACCAATATTTTAGAAAAATATATATGTTTTATAACCATAATACTAGGGAAAATACTTTTAACTGTTTGTTGAAAATATTAGAACATTTTGCTAAGAAAACAATAATTATAATTCTATAAACTTTTTAAAAACATTTTTACTTACTATAATTATTTAGGAAGAAAATACATACTAATATATAAATATTATTTTTAACAAAACATTCATTTATTAATCAATTTCTACCAAAAAGAATTTATAAATCATGGTAGAAATAACTTATTTAGTGAATACTAAGACATCTACTAAAATTATTTATTAAGGAAAAGAACTTTACTTAAAAAGTGATTCTTTACAATAATTAATAACAATTATAAAACAACCTAAAAGTCCAGCCCACACTCTCTATATCCAAAAATTGACAATGGAGATTCCTTACTACTACTGCTAGCACAACTAGCTACTATTGGTCGAGCCAAACACCCCTCCCCAGGAATAGCATAGCACCTAAGCTGAGGTAATAACCCAGCTATCTCCTCCACCTTTCAACCAGTTTCACCAACCTTGGCTCAACAACAACAGCTCCAGCAAAATATGAGCAAATCAATAGTTTAGCATAGGTAGTCAGCATCCCCTCCAAAGTATTTGAACCCAACTATTACAAGGAAGTCTTGACTAAGGAAACCAATTCACCAATTGAAAACAACCAAGTCAAGGAAAATTATACAAAAAACATCCAACGGCTAACACATCCAATTAGGGTCTGCTACATCTCCCAACCCTCACAGTTCAATTATCAGAGAACAAAACACAGAAATAATTATACAAATCAATCGAGCTCTAGAGACTTAAATCAGCTCTCAAAGCTAACACAAGTTATTGCATTCCCTTCCCACGTTGCAGCGTGCCACCGCTGAACTCCTGCGTCCAGTAAATCCTGATACCAACATGAGACACGATCCTAACACCAGACTCGGACACTCGAAATCTCCCCATATCCTGACAGACCTGCCCATCCCCCTTATTAATTGTAGGAATAAAAGTTCAACATCAATTAGAAGGTTAACATATTACCTGAAGTAAGCAAATTCGGTCAGCTAAATAAATCAGAGCTACTCGTATCAACACGATTCTTCGAGTTCCCGAACACAATTGAACTCTGGTTCAAACAAATAAACAAACAGTTGACAGGAAGTCCCATTCTCAATTGTTTAATGACATGATTTGAATTTCAAAAGAACAAATTCCCTACCAAAAATCAAGGATCGATTGGATCAGCTCAATGATCAGCAAAACAAGGAATAATTTCTAATTCAGACTTACCAGATCAAGAATCTAGGTCTCGATTCACTGTGTCCCTGGGTTCGAGAGCAAGAAAATCCTAGGAGCTCGACCAGTCGCCAGAGATGGATGTCGTAAGTTTTTGTAAGGAAATCGAACAGATCACTGGGAAATGGATCGAACCAAACAAATTCGAGTCAGATTTGAAAGTTGATTTGGATTATGATTAAAATCAAAGGTCAAGTGACGAACGGATTTCCTCAAGAAATCAAACCAACTAACCTCGATCTCCGTAGATGAATCTGTTGGTGAAGAACTCAAGGAAGGCAAGAACCACGACCGGAGAGATGATCTACGGTGTCGCAGTCGTCGGAGAAAAGAATCTCCGGGAAGGCTTCTCGTGTGCCGCCCAGTTGCTGTCGCCCGAGGTGATGATTCCTCCGCCGCCGCCGTCCAACTGCGGTGAAGGGCCCGCCGTGGTCGAGAAAATCGTCCCGTCGTCGCTCGGGATCCGCCGGGGGTGAAACTAGGGTTAGATCTGGAAGCGAGGGAGGGAGTGAAGAGCTCCCCAGAGTCTGCTCTCGAAATTCAGAAGAAAAGAAAATAATAATGAAAAGGGAGAGAGAAACTTGGATTTAAATAGAAATTTAGGGAATTTTGCAGAAAAGCCCAATAGTTATGGAATATCTTCCATAAGCCCTTCCACTCAAGAAATTTAACATAGAAGCCCCTCCCCTTTCCACAATTTGCACAAATACCAATAAATTCAGTTAGAAAGTTTGTTACAAGTTGTTATGGGTTGTTACAAATGGAGGGAACCCAAATTTTTAAACCCAAATTCAAATTGCTCTAAATTAATACGCATTTAGAAAATTGTATTATAAAAAAAATAAATTAATTAATTAAATCAATTAAATATTCTCATAAAACCATAAAATAAAATATGGCTAAATTAGAAAATCCCAGGAAATACAAAATTTCAAAAATTCAGAAAAGCGGGGTTACAACTGCTGACCTCACGGGAGATGTGGAGGCGGCGAGAGGAGCTGAGACTACTTCGATTGAGCCCCAGTCTTTGCCCCCCGCCTCTGGTAAGCTATGTTATATTCTTACTAATGAGGAGATTTTTTCACTTCAACTCTATCTTCTTCGGGTCAAGCTAATTTTCGGTTGTTCTGGACCTAAAGGATCGGCCTCTCCGCTATCGATAGTGGATGTGGTCGCTGAGGAAGGGATATAAGAGGATCCAGGGGCTGACCTGGTACAAGCAAGAATTGTCCCTTCTCCTTCCCTCGAGTTGAGGGGCCTTCTACCATTCAGTACAGAAGCCCCGGCTCCTTCAACCTCTTTGGTGGATGCGGGATCGATTGAAGCTGCCTCTTCTCCGGAGGTTGAACTTTCTGCTCTACCCAGCTTTCAGCTTATTCGGACTGCAGAGGAGAATTGCCGCGTACAAAATCTCATCATTCAGAATTTGTTTCCTTCTGAAAGGGTCGTCGACCTCTGCTATGCCTTCTGCCCACGCCTTCAGCTCACTTGGCTGATATTCCTTCGACGCCGTCCTCTTTGGAGAATCTAGACGAATCGTCAAGGGATATAGTCGAGAGCTTCTACCGTCATTTAAAACGGGGGGTTGAAGCTACTTCAAGGAGGGGATCTTCATTTGCCGTGGCCCGTCATTGCGTCCAAGGCCAGATTGATCTACTGAAGACGCTTCCGGGTGGAGAAGGGACGGCCGTTCTTCTGGAGCATAAGCTGGCAAAGGCTGATCAGCGCCTAATCAGTTACAAAAACTATGGCAAGTCGATGTGTCTGCTACAGTGAACAAGAGCGTGCTTTTCTCATAAAAGCCGTAGAAAAAGTAAGGCTGTATAGGAGACGACCCAGCCCACTTTGGAGAAGGACCTCCATAAGCTGTCTCTTAAATATGATAAGCTGAGCCGAGAGGGAGATTTGCTTGACTCATGAGGAGACTACCATTCGTGCTATGACCGAAACTAACGAGCAGCTCCTCCAGCTCCAGGCCAAGCTGACATCTCTAGAGATTGAGCTCCAAGCCACTCGTTAAGAGAGAGAAGATCTGCAAGGAGACTGATGAAGTCACACGGGCCTCTACCGCTCTAGAGGGTGCACTGAAGAGGTTAGAGGACAATTGGCAGGATCATGCATATGTTGAGGATGCTGAAAAGCTAACCCAGGAAGCTGAACGCCGAGCTAAACTGAGAATCGAGCGCTCAACTGCACAGTTGGAAGATATTTTTACCAAACTATGCGTTGCTGATGAGTAGTAGACTTTTCTTCAGCTCTTTCCCTTTTTTTTGAGATGCAATCCTATGAATGTAACTGATTTTGAAAAAAATAGAATACATTCACTCCATTCTGCTTGTGGTATCTGTGGTGCTTGTACTAGAGGGCCTAATACAGCATTTGTGTTTTGATAAAGGATATCCTACTGGGGGACTTTTTGTGGACCTATTGCCCTTTTGTGCATTGGAGATGCGAGCAATATATTTGAATGATATTTTGTGGACTTATTACTCTTTTTTGTACACCGATGGTGCGAGTAATAGATTAGGATAATTTTTGTGGACCTATTACCCTTTTGCGCACTGGTGGTACGGGTAATAGATTTGAAACAAACCTAACAGAGGTAATATGGACGTGATAGGTTTTGTGATCTTAATACCATGTCTTTTATCCCGGGTTGGGTACAGGTGTTAAGTCGAGAGAATATCGATATCAGAGGTAATATGGACGTGACACACGATAATTAGGAATAATCTTTGGTGGACCTATTACTCTTCTGCGCACTGGTGGTGCGAGTAATAGATTTTGAGACAAAACCCAACAGAGGTAATATGGACGTGATAGGTTTTAGTCTTAACACCATGTATTTTATCCCGGGTTTGGTACAGGTGTTAAGTTGGGAGACTATCGGTATCAAAGGTAATATAGACGTGATACACGATAATCAGGAATAATCTTTGGTGGACCTATTACTTTCTGCGTACTGGTGGTACGAGTAATAGATTTTGAGACAAAATCCAACAGAGGTAATATGGACGTGATACGTTCCGTGGCCTTAACACCGTAATTTTATCCCGGGTTGCGTACAGGTGTTAAGTCAGGAGATTATCTATATCAGAGGTAATAGGATGTGACATACGATAATCAAGAATAATTTTTGGTGGACCTATTACCCTTTTGTGCACTGGTGGTGCGAGTAATAGATTTTGAGACAAAACCCAACAGTGGTAATATGGACGTGATAGGTTCTGTGGCCTTAACACCGTAATTTTATCCCGAGTTGGGTACAGGTATTAAGTCAGGAGATTATCTATATCAGAGGTAATATGGATGTGACATACGATAATCAGGAATAATTTTTGGTGAACCTACTACTCTTCTGCGCACTGGTGGTGCGAGTAATAGATTTTGAGACAAAACCCAACAGAGGTAATATGGACGTGATAGGTTCTGTGGCCTTAACACCATAATTTTATCCGGGTTGGGTATAGGTGTTAAATTAAGAGACTATTGTATCAGAGGTAATATGGACATGACACACGATAATCAGGACCAGGAAGTTTGCTAGAGATAACAATAAGCCTGGTGAACTCCGGCAGGGTGAAGCATCAGGGTGGAAGTTCAGAGGTATTAGTATACATGACTTGCACCCAGGAGGATGAAATGTGAATCCACTCAGAGCTGATAGAGTGTAAGTTCAGAGGTACTTGGTGTACATAACTCGACAGTCTGGGTGATTTGCTGGTTTGAGGAAGTACCAGCATGCCCTTAGACATAGTATTTCTTTAGGAACATGCCGTTTATGGGCATCATGAGCAAGTCTCCATTCTATTTCGCAGACGGTATGCACCGTTGGAGAATACGGTCTCGATGATGAATGGACCCTCCATTTGGGCTGGAATTTGCCGGCGGTTTTATGAGTCTGACCATCGGTCTGCGAACGGCCAAGACGAGATCGCCTTCTTGGAATATCCTCTACTTGACTTTCTTATTGAAGGCCTAAGAGATGCGTGCTTGATAGAGCTCTATACTTTGTTGAGCTTGTAAACGCTTCTCGCTAGGCTTCTAATTCTTGTAGCCGTCGGCGGTAGTTATCGTCCGATGTCAACCGGTAAGTAAGGGCCACGCGAAGTGAGGAGATCTGGGTTTCCAATGGTAGAACTACCTTGCTCCCGTAAACCAGAGATAACGATGTATTTTTTGTAGCCGTCCGAATTGTAGTGCGATACGCCCATAAGCATTTGTCCAGCTTTTCATTTCAGTCGTGCTTGTTTAAAGTCACAAACTTTTTGAGAAGCTTGATTATGGTCTTGTTAAAAGCTTCAGCCAAACCATTAGCCGATATGTTGTATGATATTGAAGCCACATTCTGAATCTGATTCTTGTCACAGACTTGTGAACTGCTGACCATTGTCATGAATGATCCTCCGGGGCAGTCCAAAATGGTAGATGACGTGATGCTTTATGAAACTAATCATGTTTGATGTCTTTACCTCTGCCAGTAAACAGCTTCTGCCACTTGGAGAAGTAGTTGGTGATTGCAAGTATAAACCGGTGTCCCCTAGACGACAGCGGGGTAATTAGGCCAATGATGTCCATTCCCCATGCTTCAAATGGCCAAGAGGCCACTGTTGGGTACAAGAATTCGGATGGCAGATGTATGAAATTGCATGGATCTAGAAAGCCTTACTTCTTTGCATAATCGATGCGTCTGCTACAATTATAGGCCAGTAATAGCCCATCCGACGGAGACGGTCTTGCAACTTTGGGCCAGGTTGGTGAGCCCGCAAACGCCATCATGAGCCTTGCGTAGGGCTTCTTTAGCTTCTACATTTGACAGGCATCTTAACAGTAGCCCGTAGGATCGTCGATATAACATTTTTGTTTCTGTGTCATAAAAGAATCTGATAGAATGCTTTCTGATTGAGGTTGCTTGTTTCACATTCTCTGGGGATTTTGTAGACTACAAAGTCGATGAACGGGAGTCTCCAGTCTTGCACGTCATTAGCTATCTGGGCAAGTAACTCGTACCTAGTTGAATGTTGTTTTTGGGATAGACCAGCTCGTGGCCTATCACGTCGACTAGATGATGAGATGATTTGGAACCGCCAAAGAAGCGGCGTGGCCTGCTAGGGCCGGCTTCAATATTCTGGAGTCTAGGAACATGCTCTATAAACCCCTCCAAGGTTACAATGATGGCAATTGCTGTCTGATGATAAGAATCAGGTTCGCGTTGCGAACCTCGTATGAGCCTCGGATTAGATTAACAATCAACTGCGAGTCGCCATATGTTTTTAGGTATTCGACCCCCACTTCTTTTGCGAGTCGGAGTCCGATGACCAGAGTTTATATTCAGCTACTTTGTTTGAAAGGTTCTGTGAGAGAATATGCCCGATTGACCACCAATCCAGAGGAAGAAATTAATACTATCCCGACTCCAACGACGATATCACCTTAGGGCCCCGTCCTTGAAGCACCATCGAAGAACATCCGCCACACAGCATCATGTAAAGTCATGTTTGAATTAACAACTTCGTCTGGAATTTCCTTATAGATTCTAGTTGTTTCTGAGCCTGGATGGGCTGCTAAGAAGTCGGCCAAGGCTTGACCTTTGACAGCCTTCTGTGAAATAAAAACCATGTCATAGGGGGATAACAGTATCGTCCAGGTGGCTAGACGAGAACTGAGTGCGCCCGACTTGTTCATGAGAACCCTGAGGGGGTTAACTCGTGAGACAACATAGAGGGTCTGCCCTGTCAGATAGTGTCATATTTTCTGAATGGCGAACACCAAGGCAAGGCATTCCTTCTCCACGACGTTGTACCTATGCTCCGGCCCCACCATCATTCGGCTGAGGTAATAGATGGCTTGTTCATGCCCTGCGTCATTGTTCTGCGTTAGCAAGACACCGAGGGAGTGTTCTATTACCCTCACATAGAGCAGGAAGGGCTTTTCGGCGACCGGGGCTACCAGAATCGGCGGAATCGATATGAATTCCTTAATGTCATCGAAGGTACGTTGACATTCCTCATTCCATATAAAAAGACACATTTCTTCATAAGTTTTGTGAATGGTTGACATCGTCCTGAGAGGTTAGATATGAATCTTCTGATGTAGGCCAGTCTTCCCTGAAGGCTACGGAGTTCACAGAGGTTCCTTGGTGGGCTTATTTCCAGGATTGCTTTTATTTTGTCGGGGTCTATGTGAATACCCCGGAAAGTAATGACAAAGCCCAAGAACTTCCCGCTGGACACGTCCAGAAAAGACTTAGTAGAATTCATCTTCAGATTGTGCGCTCGCATAAGGTCGAATACTGTCCTCAAATTGTATAAGTGATCGTCCTTGGAGCGGCTTTTAACGGCGATGTCGTCAACGTAACACTCCATCGTCTTGCGCAAGTAATCTCTGAAGATGACACTTATAGCTCGTTGATATGTAGCACCGACGTTTTTTAGGCCGAAGGGCATAACTGTGTAACAATACACGCCGATCGGTGCTCGAAATGACGTATGCTTATCATCATCAGGAGACATTTTGATTTGATTGTATCCTGAAAAGCCATCCATAAAGGATATGTGTTCGAAGCCACACGTATTATCGATCATTATGTCGATGATGAAAAGAGGGAATTCATCCTTAGGACATACCGTATTCAGATTGCGAAAGTCGATGCAGATTCAGATTTTTTCATTCTTCTTGATGACTGGTACTATATTAGCTATCTAGTCTGGATGCTGCTCCTCGCGGATAAAACCGCTAGCTATAAGCTTGTTTACTTTCGCTTCGATGGAGCTCATGATGTCTGAATGGAACCGCCGTTGCTGTTGTTTGACTGGTTTTGCGTCCGGATGAATGTTGAGCTTATGAAGTACGATCTCGGGATTTAGCACTAGCATGCCTTCATAGCTCCAAGCAAAAAACATCGATATACTCTCTGACGAGTTGCAACAATGACTCCCACTCGCCGTCCGTCAGGCTTTTACTGACGAAGATTGGCTTTAGAGAGGATTCATCACCGAGGTCAACTTGCATGACCTCATCTTCAGTAGGAGGGTCACGTAGCTCAAAGCGCTTCTCCTATTGTGCATCCAGTTGTTGGACCCATGGCTCCAATTCAAGAGGTTCGAGTAGATCTTCGTCTTCCTCTACAATGTCAGCAGATGCCATATTGATAGATAATGTCTGTCTGTATATATCCAATGCCATTCGTATTCCTCATCGGAGTTTTCGGGCATTATTGCTGGAGTAACATAACCGAGGCCACATTTGGACTTGCCGTAATAATCTCGCAGTTTCCCAAACGGGGTTAACAGCTGCAGAGGCAATTGCCGACCGTTGTTGTAATTCAGACCCGGGGTAGCCTCAATGTCGTACCCCTGCTTTTGCATAAAGGACTTAGCTTGAGGACTATACAGGTAGAACGGTAATCTTTCAATATCGGGTCCGAGATCGAACTCTTGAGGCATGAAGGGTTGAGGACCTTCTTTTCGGCCAAACATAATCGTGTGATCCCCTTCTCTTCTGCCTGGAACTAGGAAGTAGGCATCTCTAATGGGAGTAAGTTGGTTTACGGTATGGACGGTTGTCACCTGTGTGTGCAGGTTAATGTTCCGACCGTGCCCCACAGCCTCTTATTGATGAAATAAGGTATTTTATCTACAGGAATTACATCATCAGGAGAGGGACTATCCACCTTTGCAATAAGATACTTTGCGAGTTCTGCCTCCTCTTCAGCTACGCCCTGCGTGACGAGAGGTTGGGATGCTGTCTTGGGCAACTTGACCACCAAGGGTTCTGTTTGTGGCATTGGCTTGCCTAAGGGTCTCGGATCGACACTTGGTTGCCAGCTCGTCATGGGAAGACGGATAACCATCGACTCGGCAGAGGACTTCGTGTCTTCCGATTGCTTTTGACTGGATCTTGGAAATCGGATCACCATCGGCTCCCCAGAGGGCCTCGCATCTTCCGGTCGCCTTTGATTGGATTTTGGTAATCGAATCACCATCGGTCCTATGACGGGTTTTGGCTTTTGGCTGGACCTTGGGAGTCGGATGACCATCTATTCCGACTACGCAGCTGGTGCGAGAGAACCGGGCACCTCTTTATGCAAAGTTGCGACAAGGGGTACGGCTTTGCCCGGTTTACGGGCCTGGAGATGAATTCTGAAGGGTTTCTCAGGCCCTGTGATGACCTCCAGTTCGTCAATTATGTGCTTCTTGGAATTTTCGTATAGAAAAGCCTCCGAAGAGTAGTAAGACTCAACCCCTTTGAAGGGATCGATGTTGGCAAATTTTATTTTTACGAAGCCGTGCTTACTGACATACTTGAAGCACTGGTGGAGTGTGGATGGCACGATAATATAGTCATGTATCTACGGACGCCCCAAGAGGATATTGTAGGACGTATCAGCATCTATGACGTGGTAGGTAACCTCTGTCCTCAGGTCGCCGATCTGACATTTCAATCGGATCTTTCCTAAGGGATAGCTCCTTCTCGAGTTAAAACTGCTAATGGCAGTGTTGGTCGCCGCTAGCCGGTGCATAGGGATACCGAGGACTTGAAGCAAGCTTTTCGGGATGATGCTTATCGACGAGCCAGGATCGATGTGCATCCGATCCACCTTAATGTCGCCTATGTATCCAGTGTAGTACAAGGGGCGATCATGCAAGTTGGTCTTGATCAACATGTCCTGTGGGGTGAATACGATGTTGGGCATTGCGTCTGCATAAATGCTTCCCTGGAGATCTGCTGACGAGTCTTCCCCTGTAGGTTTGACCTGAGCTAAGTAGGCATCGGCATTCTGGAGTGCTTCGCTTAATGCAACACGAAGATCCTTGGAGAGCCTTAGGAGCTCATATAACGACAACTTTGCCGGTATATTAGCCAGTTGTGCTAATATGTCAAAGTTGTAAGGTCTCTCCAATCCCTGTGGTGCATCCTTACAGAGCGGCCTGTCGAAGCGGGTTTCCTTCGGCTTGGGCCTGTCCGCCGGTGGAGGCTGAGATAGCCCCGGAACATCAGTGGCAGGCAGCGATGTTGGCTGAGGGTCTTCGACTGAACTACCCAGAGTGGGCTGGACTTGTGCCCCAGACCAGGTAACAATGGCCGCCGCCTCCTCAGCTTCGACTGAAATTGTATGGCAGGATCTGGACTTCCTGCCCCTTTTCTTGTTGGCTGGAGATAACGCCGCCTGAGTAACTTCGGGCACTAAGTCTGGGTGCACCCACATGACCTCTCCTCATGACGTGGTGAGAGGTACCAAGCTAGTCGTCTGGTCCCGGACTGGGGGAAGATTAGTAACCTCTATCGTTGCCCGGAGAACAGGTATTACCTCGTCTTGAGTATTTGTTTGGGGAAAGTCACCGAACTGGATTGATACCATATTCGTCGCCACGATAACCTCTTCAAAATCTTGGGACAGAGCTTTGGATTCGATAAGACTCTGGATGTACCGCTTAGTTGAAAGCAGTCATGAGTGGAATGATGAACATAGCGGTGGTAGTGGCAATATTTTGGGTCTTCCATCTCCGTCGCTCGAGACTCGCACCTTGGTAGAGGGAGTTGGATCCTGTCCCCTTACAAGAGCATGTCTAAGATAGGCTTGACATGACTATCTTCAAATGAGTAATTCACCTTGGGCCATTGAGCTTCGGCCTGCTTTTGTTTAGACTTCTTGGTCGTACCGGCGACCATGGCCTGTTTGCCTTTATTGTTTCGGTTATTGGAAGTACCGTCAGTGTTGTTGTTATTGGGGGTGGTACTATGACGTTTGCCTTTGACCTCTCCATCCGGGATGTGTAATTCCAGCTGGTGAGCCTTTTTTAACTTCGCCTCCGCATTGGTAGCGCTTATGATGAAGGTCGTCCAATCCCTGAACTGATCTTCACCCATCTAGAGGCTGATTGCGGGGAGCAACTTCTTCTGGCAGATTTCAATCAAGGAGCTTTCGGGATTGCCTTGGGGTAATCTCATTACGGTCTGGCGGAACCGCTCGATATAGTTCCTTGTTAGCTTCCTCTTCCCCTGACCGACGTCCATGAGGGATGACATGGTCACATCATGTCCCACTTCGTAGAATATTTCTAGGAACATGTGCTTGAAGCCTTCAAAAGAATGGATACAGTTGTCCGAAAGGTTGCGGTACCAGTCGAACGCGATCCCCTCCAATGCTCCGATGAATAATCGCGTGAGTATGGCATCGCTATGCGGCAAGTGGTCTGTTGTGACCTCAAAATACGTCATATATCGACTAGCAGAGGTCTTCCCGTCATACGAATTAATATAAAACGGTTTGTACCGTGGCAGAAAAGGAACATCTATTCACGCAACGGGATATGGTTGCCGTATTCTGAGGTCTCGGGAGGAGTCTCGGGCATTGAACATTGCTCGAAGCTCTTGGACTTCCCTTCTTGCCTCCCTGGCTTCGTTTGCAGCTGAAGAAGCGGATGCTTGTATAGGATTGTCACCCAAAGGAGGAGCGGTCCTGTTGGAGTGCATGTTAACTGTGGGTCCCAAGCTTATTTGTCCAGGCATCCTTGTCGGTTGAGTCGGCAAGGCAGTTTTGATTTTGTTTACTGACTTGACCAGGGACTGGAGCATGGCTTCAAGTACTTCTAGATGTTGCCAATCAGTAGGTCATTTATAGTCATTATCGGCCATAAAGACCATCCGTACGTGGGTAGACGTGGAAGGGACCGTAGATGAAGTGCTCTCCGTGTCGTATCCTCGTACAGAGAAATCATCGGAGAACGTCGGAATGTCCTCTTTCTCGGACTCGGAAGGGGTGCTACCCTTTGCGCAGGAAGCCACATCATCTAGGCGAAGGCGGTCACCCTCAGGGACGTCCATGTCTGTTGCATAATTCCTGTGGATCGCTACCTCCTGTGTATGCTCGTGGAACAACGGGTTGTCGCAAACATTGAGGGGAGTACTTCCCCCGGCTTTATCTACACCCAGGGAGGTCGAGGATGCACCCCTAGGTGTTGGGTGCCTAGGTAGACACCCCCTGTGGCTGTCGGTGGTAACCCTCCAGACGAGAGTTTCCTTGCAGTGTCGGCTGAGATTGCCGGGCTGGAAGAGCCTGTCTTCTTTCCTCTCTTGCCGGAAAGAACCTTTCGAGTTGAATAACATGAGGCTAAAGGGAATTCCTCGTCTCCCGGGAATTGTACCTGTTCCTCAAGTTGTTGTCGGACAGGTGCTGGCTGGTACAGTCGTTAAAAAATGGACTGCCGATCTTCAGGTGATGCTGACTTGTCACAGCAGCAGTTGATGATGACCTGGATGCAACGACGTCCCGAAAAGGGCTTATCACATGCCAAGGTTGCTTTTTCTCCTTGCGTTTGTGAGTAATTACCTTTCGCAAGTCGATAGCAGACTGATCTACCTTTGTATCCAATTTGTGGACTCGGGTATCCCGAGCACACAGGTGCGTAAGTATCATGTTTGCTCCCTGATCCGAGGCTAGTAAAAGCACTTACTCTCGTTCGTTGGAGGGAGACTTTTGAGACCCACCCTGTCCGTTAGCCCTGGGGAACTGGACGCGGGTGGTTCTGTACAACTTTCTATCAGGAGCCCGTATAATAGTTAACGGCGCCTGCTGACGGTCAGCAACATGGGCAGTTGACTGGGAATGTTGGGCCCACGATGCCCTAGACTTCTTCGATTTAGCACCTGAAGGTACATAATAAGAAGAGTCCAGATTAGAATATTCCACATTCTCAATGGGCCGCATGGAGTCGGGCCCGCATGAGAGACGTCAAACACAGAGCTTCTGACAGGGCCGCATGAGACATCCTATCTGTGGCCAGGATTAGCTGCCGCATGGGACATCTGCCCATTGCCAGAGTTGGTTGTTGCATGGGCCATCTGCCTACGGCTAGAGTTGACTGCCATATGGGCTATCCGCCTGCGGCCAGAGTTGGTTGCCTCATATGCAGACTGCTCATCTCTCTTATACAGCCTCTTTCTCGTCCGTATAGATTTCCCTTGTGCCCCTAAAAACTCAGCATCGTAGTGTTTTCCTTTGCTGGATTTGGGGACAGTGGGTTCTCCGCGGTCGGAAGCAAGGCCATGGAAGAGCTTTGATCAGGCCGCAGAAGAAGATTCTTCAAGCACCTGGTCGGGGGCAACAGTTTTACGCTTCGACGTCCTGTGGGTTCTCTTTAGATTGGCTCGCTTCTGTGATGAGCTGGCCCTCCCTTCAGAGATCATTTCTTCGAATGCTCGTTGGTCGAAACGAACCACGAGCATTTGCTGCGTAGAGCCGAGCTTATACGCGTCAGATTGCATCACCAACTTCTCATAAGAGGAGAAGGATGGCCCCAGCAGAGTCGCCATCGTGTTTGCCATTAAATATCAAGAACAAGAATTATAGAGGAATTGAACTTGATTGTAAACTCGCTTGTACAAGAGAAAGCCTAGAAAGAAATCCTAGGAAATAATCTAAGTACAATTGTTTAGTTTTTGATTCTGGAGGTGACGATAGAGGCTCGGGAAAGTGTAGCAACTCTGCCTTACTCTTTGGACTATCTGACACGATCCTTGCTCTTGAAGATTGCCCTTCGTAGGTTGCCAGTCTTTTGCATGGGTGTGGTACCCTGCTATTTATAGTGATAGATATCTTGAGTCGCATAGATGGCCACGTGACCATGTGGCTACAACAGCACAAAAAGACCATCTCTTTGGCCGCCAGCTGGTGACTTGTTGAGATTTTGTTGCAGCAAATCTGGGTGGTTGAGACTGGGTCAGCCTGCCACGTGTCCCATCGCAGGGTAGGATCAGTCTGCTTGAGTTATTTTGAGCCACATAGGTCTTTCAGTATTCGGCCATGCTGGGCCGCATAAGACTCATGCGGCTTAAGTCGCAGTCTCCCTTAGTCCGTATGTAGCTTGGGGACTTTTTAACCGCATAGATTCTGTATTTTGGGCCGCATAAAGCTCATACGGCTCAGGTTGCAGTCACCCTTGGCCGCATGAAGCACATGGATTGAGCCACATAAGGTTCATACAGCTCGGATCGCAGTCCTTCTGGCCGCATGGCCATATCCAGGCACGTGACATGACATTTTGTCTGATCATGTCTTATCATTTTTTTGTCAGAGTGTCAGAGCTGTCAGTTTTGTCAATTTTGACAGAGTTTGTCAGCTTTATCAGAAGGGTTGATCAGTTTAGCCGCATACGTAACTATTCTTTCTGCGGCTCAAATCAGTCTGGTTACGAGATAGTGAAGATGGGCCGCAAGGGCCATGCCGAGTCTATCATGCGGCACTTCTTTATGTGGACCAATTTGTCCCAAAGTACTCATGCGGTCAGTTGTGATCCGCATGAACCCCATATTTTCCTTGCTTCTACAGATGCCGCATGACCCAATATATGATTTTGACCCATTTTGAGTCTACGATGCACATATCTAGGATGTACCATCCAATCGAGTTCCCATGTGCTACTTATTTACAAATGACACATGAGACTTATTAAATTGATTTTTGGTTCCAATTTGACTGAAAATACTTCTCGGGCCCAAACCTAGTCAACCCTACTAGTTAGAGCACAACTAAGATTACCAAAAGTAAGTGAACATATATTTAAGTGAATTTTAGAGACTAAATTGCACCCATGAGCAGTAATTCCTATAGCTTTGACTTGGTCAAACATCCAATCAAATTGGGAAACCTATTACTAATAGGATACTTAGGAGGATCAAATCATGTCCAAATTAGTCCAAACCAAAGCCAAACCCTTGCTACATAAATACCTATCAAACCCTAACTAATCCCCCTCTCTCATAACCGCCCACTACCCATAAAACCCTCCCAACCAAGCGGCCAAACCTTGTGGCCGACCCCCCCTTAGCCGACCCCCTTTTCTTTATAAAACCCAATTTTTCCTCAATTTCTGTGCCACCACCACCCCTCACATGCCCCCTTGACTTCCTCTTCCACCCTAGAAACTATAGAAGAAATCTTACGGCTGTTAGAGAGGTGCACAACGCGCTACTTGGGCCGAAACTCCATCGAATCAAAGTCTGAAACGTCATAGCAGGTTAGTCGATTTGTATATAATGTTTCACCCACTTTTTCTCATCCGTTTCACTTCAAACCAAATTTGGGGGTTACATTTGTGTGTCTACTCCAACCTCAGATCATTAAATCCCCAAGTTCCTAGCAGTTTGCCCGTGGCGTCGATTCTACGGCAGGGTGTCCAGAATCGACGAATTCTATTACGAGCCATTTTTCACCTATCTAATGTCTGTTTTCATCCTTCTAATATTTTTATTCAGAATTCAGAAGTCAAGAACTTTCTGATGCATATCTATTTGTTCAGTTTCTCATTTATTTGCTATTTTGAAAAATTCATGACATTTTGTGTATCACCAAACTCCATAAAATTTTGCTTTCCTTGTGTCCAAAAGTGTCAAAACTCCATGAAACCATATTAAACTTTATGTTGTGCAAGGTTTAACATTATAAATACTATTTTAACTAATTTTTGGGATATTTAAAAAATTTAGTAATTTTAATTAATTATTGTTTCGAGACTAAATTAATGGGTCAAATTGAGTTAGTCATATGTGGTATTGACATAGGACCTCTTGTGAAAGAGTTCCACCATTGAAAATGAAATTGTAGCAATATATAGGTATTTATAGATAATTTTTAGAATTTAAATATTTTTTTGTTATAATTGTAAAGTATTTACGAGAGAATTTGGTACTTATATGTACTTATATAACAGATATAGTGTCGTAACAACGTTGTGGCAACTAGGAGACGTAGATACTCATATAATTTATATATGGTATGCTGATATAGAATATTAAATATAATGTATTATTATAGGTGAGCCTGAGAGGATTGATAAGGACACCGGAGTTGGTCAGGCCTACCCGCAGACAGTAGTTACAGGCAAGCGTGCCTTGTCTTCGTTACAGATTATTATTTTCTGTCTTGTTGTTTATTTTGATTAGCATTGCATGACGTAGGACGTTGATACTTAGTGTCCGTTTGTAAACGGGTACCGATGTCATGGTAATGACATCAAGTATTAACGTCAGGCATTACGTACACACTAACGTGTCCATTGACACGTTTGACCATAGGACACTGACACATTCATGATACGAGGTTTACATGACTAGTCGTGGTATTGACCTCATGTTAGCATTCTAGATTTCTTTATCAGAATTGGTATTACTTTCGAGATGACTATACAGTCTTGACATTGCTAGTTTATAGACATAGAGATTGGGGAGAACTTGACTACAATATCAGACCTTTGTCATGTGGCCTATTATTTAGTGACCTTTATCTCTGTAGCAGAGTAAGGGATTATTACTTTTGAGAATTGATTGTCCTTGGTTCCATGATACGGTACTGGGGACAATGTCCTGCTGAGGTGCTAGTGAGCCTTAGTGGAAGGGGTCTGGTATTCTTGAAAAGTGCCTCACTTGCATAGCACATAGACGGATACAGTAGATTACCTTAGTTCAAACTTTCATTTCTGTACCTAGGCATGTATATTATGTACCTTGCTAGTCCCCTGAGGACTTGGCTATTTCCCAGGCTTAGACGAAGCTGAAGACTACTCGTAGGTTTACGGTTCGGGAGCTGAGACCGAGACATACCGACACAGGAGGACGAGATAGTGCCAGAGGATTTCTCGTGATCATGTCACCTTCATATTTAGTCTTGCTACATTATTTCTATTTTTTTCATTTGACTTTTAGTTGATTGGTACTTCGTTTCTTTCTCTGTGGTTTCAGGATGTTTTACCCGCACAAACTTTATTACTTTTATTACTGGATATTTGAGACATTTTTCTTATTTATTCTTGATCTTTTGGTGGACTCTGTGGATGTGATTGACATATATATGCACCTGTGGACTGTGTTGTATTTTGGGATGTTATCATGATTTACAGTTTAAGTATTTTGCTAATGGGCTTGTTGTGTAGCTTGACCCATTGGTGAAGTGATGCTGACATGTATTCGTATACCTGGTCCTTCGTATTTTGGGACTGGGGTGTTACAATAGCTTCGATTTCGTATACCAGGGAGAATGGCATGCTACCGGTAGTAGTTCCGTAAGCCCAGAGGCATTCACCGAGCTTCTCATTCCAGTCGCATTTATTAGAAGACACAACTTTTTAGAGGATTTTGATAATTGTTTTATTAAAAGTCTCGGCCAACCCATTTGCTGCTGGGTTTTATGTGGTTGAGGCTATACTGTGAATCCGATTCTGATCATAGAATCGGCAGAAGACACTACTGAAAAATTGTGGGCCATTATCGTGGATGATCCTCTGTGGCAACCCAAATCGGTAGATGACGTGATGCTTAAGAAACTTAATCACGTCGGAGGTTTTTACATCAACATGTGGTATCGCTTTCGTTTACTTAGAAAAATTATCGGTTATAGCCAAAATAAATCGATAACCTTTTGATGATAGAGGGGTGATCGTACAGATGATATCCACCACCCATGCTTCAAATAGCCAGGATGCAACTATCGGGTGTAAGAATTTCGATGGCTAGTTAATGAAGTCGGCATGGATCCACTACTAAAATAATTCAAATTGGCGACGAGCGTAGCGACGTTGGAAAAAAAATGTCGCTAATTTTGTTGTATATAGCGATGTATTAGAAAAACGATGCTAAACGTCATTATCAACGGCAGTCAGCATCGTTTAGCGATAAGGTTTATTATTAGGAAAATGACGTCGCAATTTCGTTAGAGAACGTCGATGTTTTTTTATAATTTAGCGACGTTTAGCGACATGTCTGCTTGTATGTCGCCAATTTATTAATAGGCAACGATGTTTATCGATGTCAAAAGCAGACATCGCTAAAATACTTCATATAGGGTTCCCTGTTGGCCGATCGACTTTTCATTTACCTCAAAAAAATCCACCCCGCGTGCGCTCTCCCCAAATTTCTCCGGCGACCCCCTCCCCCCGGCGAACCACTGCCCCTCGCCTCCCTCTCGACTCCTTCCCCGGCTCCCCTCGACCCTCTCGTCTCCTTCCTCCGACGCTCCTCTGGACTCCGGCAACCGCCTGCCCCCTCACCCCTCTCGTCTCCGGCGACCCCCTCACCCTGGCGATCCCCTACTGCAGTGACCGCTCGACTCTGGCTCAGGTAACCCTTCTAACCCTAACTCTCTCTTCCTTAAACGATACTGAGACATGACACGACACGACACGACACAGACACTGAGACATGACACTGAGACACGTAGTACACATGAGAGATAATGTAATGTCGTGTGTGAGACATGACACTGAGACACAACAAGCCACAAACACAAACACAGACACAGACACAGACACGACACTGAGACACGATACGACACAAACACAGACACAGATACGACAATGAGACACGATACTAAAGAAACTAAACTTTAGATTCTTAGGAGAATATAATTATTTCATATAGGTTTATTTACGTATTAGTTAACTCATGTTTGAAAATTAATATATACTTTGGATATAATTTGTTTAATTAGTATTATTTAACTCATGTTTGAAAATTGATATATACTTTAGATATTATAGGTTCAATTAGAAATATAACGCTCACTACTGTTAAAAATATAAATATAGTTAAATTATTTATATATTTATATAGGTAAGTCTATACCCAAATGAACGTGTGTATAGTTAGTGTCATAGGTATTTGAAACTGTATCCTTGTATCAAGATATAAGAGAGTTTCAATATGATATTGTGTACCATGGTACTTGATATCCACATGATACACAAATACCTAGAGTTAAGGCAATATGTAGGTAAGTGCTAACTAGATATCTTAGATACTTAGGTAATTGTCCATGTCTAGTATATAAGATATTTTAGAAATTGGGTACTTTGATGAACGTGTAGCCTATAATCAAGTGTCTATGTGAGCCATCATCTCAAAAAGAAATTTACGTCTGCAAGCCTTTTGTGTCGTATTTCCTTTTGAGAGAACGGCTCACAAGGATACTTCATTTCAGGGTACTTTGATGAACGTGTGTATTGTTAGTGTCATGGGTATTTGAAACTGTATCATAGTATCAAGATACAACAGAGTATCAATATGATATTGTGTATTATGGTACATGATATCCACATGATACACAAATACCTAGAGTTAAGGTGATATGTAGGTAAGTGCTAGCTATGTATCTTAGATACATAAGTAAGTGTCCTTGTCAGCCCGAAGTCAAATGTCCATGTCAGTCCTTCTCTGACAAGCCTTTTTGAGGCTTCTAAAGTTCTACAGATTTCAGAAAAATAGAAGAAAAGATAAAGTACGAAAGGAGTAAAAAATCAAAAAAATAATAAAGAAAGAAAAATTCTAGAAAAATTTATAATATTTGGCCTTTTCTAGTATTTTTCTAAAATCCTATATAACTCTAAAAGCCTCAAAAGGCTTGCAGAAGTAAATTTTCTTTGAATGGACGGGCTGACATTGAACACGTGACAACACTCATTTAATACTCATGTGTCTATGCATCCATTTGAAAAATATACTCGAACAATGTGTATCCATCTTTGGAGAATTATCTTCAAACGGATATGAATTACTATCTGTGGTATCGTTTGTGGAAGTACAATCATCATCCTGATAGCATGTGCGGTGTGCGGAATGAATTTATATAGGGGATAGAGAAGTTCTAGCAGTTTGCCAAGGCGTTCACTCAGTACAAGGACCGTACCAAAAATAAGTATCTATGTGTGAGATGTCGTAACTTGAAATATCATCCAAAAGTGGACGTGACATATCATTTGTACTCGAGAGGTTTCTTGCCGAATTACTATCAGTGGACGTCACACGGAGAACTTGTGCCTTTAGCGTCGGAGCCAGAACCTAATTTGAACCCGTATATGGATGTCCACGACCACGCTGATTACGACGAAGTGTGGGTGAACAAGATTTTCGACACCACGAGACCTAGTTTCGATCCGGACAATCATGATGCAGTTGAGGAGGCACCGAATGCTGATGCTACAAAGTTTATGGAGTTGCGAAAGAATACAAGGACTCCTTTATATCATGGTTGTGAGGATCGTTCACCATTGGATGTGGTTACAAGACTGCTGAGCATCAAGTCCAATTTTGACATATCTCAAGAATGCTACAACCGAATCATCGAGTTGATTATAGAGATTTTGTCGGAGGGTGCCAAGTTACCTATAGACTTCTACCAATCTAAGAGAATGGTGAGATCGCTCTGGATGAGATATGATAAAATTGATGTATGTCACAACGGATGCATGTTGTACTACAAGGACGACAAAGATGAAGACTTGTGCATATTTTGTGGTGTTGATTGCTACAAGACAATAAGTTCAAGTAGGACTTTCGATGTAAGAAAGCCGACTGATTTGATGCACTACTTGCCTTTGACGTCGCGTTGCAGAGGTTGTTTATGGTGAAGGAGACTATCGAGAATATGAGTTGGCACAGGCGGGAACAGATCGATGGAGTATTGGATCATTCATCCGATGGAGAAGCATGGAAATAGTTTGATCGTGAGTATCCAGATTTTGCTTATGATCTGCGTAATATATGATTGGGGCTCTTCTTCGACAGTTCTACCCCAGTGATTCTCACTCCATACAACTTACTGCCATGGATGTGTATGAAGACTCCTTACATGTTCCTAACCGTTATTATCCCGGGTCCGAACAATCCAAAGAGGAACATCGATGTGTACTTACAACTGTTGATATATGACTTGAATTGGCTGTGGGAAGTAGGCGCCAACATGTATGATGTTTCCAGAAAGTAGAACTTTGAAATGAGGGCCGCACTTATATGGACCATCAACAACTTTTCGGCCTATGGAATGTTATTGGGATGGAGCACTCATGGTCGTCTCTCATGTCCATATTGCATGGACCGCACGATGGCTTTCCGTTTGAAACATGAAAAAAATTGTGCTTCTTTGATTGTCATCTACAGTTCTTGCCGAAGGATCACCCATTCCGGAGGAACATGAATGCTTTTCGTGCCAACATTGTAGAGAAGGCTAATCCACCGCCAAGGTAGACCGAAGACACGATATGGGAGGAGGTCACTACAAGAAAATCAATTTTCCCAACTTTTTATAAACATCAGAAAAAGGTCAAAACGTTGGCATAGGTATTCCCGACTTTTGTCCAACGTTTTCTACAAACGTCATCGTTGCCGTAGTCGAGAATTTATGATGTTTCAGATAAACATCGGTATAGGTAAAGACGACGTTTGCAACAATGTCTAATAAACGTCAAAAATTGTACAATAATGGATAATATATATACCAATGTTTTAACAAAAACATCGAAAACTAAACTTCTTTCCCAACCTTTTGCAAAAATGTTGGAATTTGCCTTCCCCACAATTTTGCAACGTTTTAACATAACCATCGGTTTAGGTAAAGCCATTTAAAAAAAAGTGAATACAATAACCATGCACTTATATTCAACCTGGTTTACAAGAAACCTATACTCATAAATGGTAGTCTTTGCGAGTAACTTTGAAACTAACCTATAGCTTCCTAGGAGCACAGATAACCTTGTTTGTATCTATCGTAGCAAAACATGTCACCACGGTATATTGATATACTCAGGTAAAAGGCTCATATGTCCAAATAAATGAAAATTATGATGTTAAAACTTATAGATAAAACACTAACACAATAACTAGTAACCATAAATATTGTGACAATGTGTAGATGTTTAGAACAACCAAGGTTGCATCCATATTTCAAAAGCAAACTATACAACAAAAAGTATTTTTAGTGTAGAGGAGCATAATTAAGAATCTTAAGTCAACCTCCAAGATTAAGTCTTCAAGAGATGGTTTCATCTCTTCGTATTTTTTGGCAACTGCTCGTCTGCAAGTAGAGTTTCTTATCCAGGGTCCTCTTGTTTCATCAGGAGTAGATTTGAGAAAAACTTTACCCTTGCCTTTGGTGGTGTTTACATTTTCCTCTTAAGCATCCGTCCATGATGCATACCCAATTGTTCAAGACCAAGATCTTTTTGAAGGATAACAAGATGAAGCAGGATTTGAAACAGGAGGTGATTGAGCACCTGCAATGGTTGATGTATTTCTTCGATAAGAGTTTTCGGATACTGCAGAAGGATTCTATACAGAATCGCGCTGCTGAACCCTTGGCCAAAGGAAGTCCTCGTTGGCAGCATAAAAAGTCAGAGCTTCCAATAAATCCTGTTACATTTATACTATAATGGTCGGATTGACAGAAGATACTGAAGATGTAGAATCAGAAATAAGAAAAAGCAAGCCTGACCTTGGGTCAAAATCAAGAACGATCTTAATTTGTGGATCCACATAAGCATCTTTAAAGACAACAACAACCATCAGTAAGCAAATTGCTTTCTCTGTTGCAATAAACAAAAGAAACAAACAAATCAACCTAAATCCATTAGAAATAAATCAGTGGAAATCAAACTGAAAGAAAAGAAGTCGAGAACAATAACCTGATAGTAATTAGGCCTCTTCAGTAATAGTACCATATACACAACACATACAACATTGGTTAAAAAACCATCGATGTTCATCAAACTGTGCAACCATGCCCTGCTACTAATTTGACATATCAAGAAAATAGAAACAATAATCTATATTCATTTTCTCAGCTTTTACGTTAACAAAGAATTGGTTTATTTGAACTGTGCAAATTCTAACAAAGTAAGGTCCTAAAAATGTCAATATAATCAAGAATATGCAGTAGACACAATCTGCTACTTACGTAAAGAAAAAAAACCCAAGAACTACTATTATATTATAAAATACAAGTTCGCAAGTTGAATCCGATCCCAGCACAATAGAAATGACCAAACCCATAATGAAACTTTATATTCTTATCATCATTAAGATGAACCTCTGATCATAGAAATAAGGAACATAGTTAATAACTATCCAATTATGAGCTAAAAGTTCTATCAGACGAATTTTCAAATATTGGAAAAATACCAAACAAAATATTAACAAATAACTGAAAAAACTTAACACAAAGAATTACAGTTAACTTCAAGTTAGCATGCCTTGAAACAAAAGACTTGTGAAAGTATTGGACCGATTGTAGGAACGAGTTGTAAAGCGCAATACTCTAGAGGGGGGTGAATAGAGTAGGCAGCGGAAATTAACTATTTAAAAATGTTAGTAACAAGATCACAGATAATATATCACAGATATGTAAATAAAAGTAGAGAGTAGAGAGCAAACGCAAACACAAGGATGTATACTGGTTTCCCTCTGTTGAGGACTAGTCCAGTCGGTAGAACTCTTGCTACCAGTTGAATCCACTATGGAAAATCACCACAAGTTTTCCTCCGAAGTTCTTACAACTTCTACAACGCGAGCTTTGATCCGAAGTACTCGACCAACTTCAATTGTGAAGTGTGTAACTTCAATCAAGCTTCCAATTACAACCACTCTGAAACTTCTAGACCGTACCGCACTGGCAAATCGACTAGAGGATTGTAACTGGCTTGGGATCTGAAATTGAAAGCTCTAGAAAACTCTTTGGAAGGCAGAAAGCTTTAGATAGAGAGAAGATTGAAAGTGAATTGGTGTGTTGAAATAATCGAAATCCTTCTCTATTTATAGTTTTTCCAAAGGCAGAATTCTGACAGAATTCGGGCAGAATTCGGGCAGAACTCTATGAGAAAATCTCGATGGGATCCGTAACTGCAGGAGGACCAAGTTCAAAAAGCAACATTCACTAACTGAACTCTGGCCGAACTCTGGCCGAATTCTCCTGGAGTTCTGTTGGAGTTCTATCAGGGTTTTTGCAAACTGGTTTTTGGGCTTTTTTGAAAAGTCAGGCAGTTAGGAAGTAGATTGGGCTTTTGTAAGTGGGCCTGTTTTCAAAATGAAAGGGTATTTTGAAAACGTTTCTTGGGTAGCCTATTTGCCAGTACGATGCAGTGTACATCGTATTCCTAGACTCAATAAATATGAAAAATACATTCATGAAATAGGAAAACCAAGAGCCCTTTGATGACGCCTTTTTTCAAAACTTGAACAGACTTGAAGACGCCTTTTTCACTTGACGGCGGTCGTCCAAAGATAAACAGATCTGAAAATCTGAATACCTTTCGGTTCAGAGAAAGCTTCTTGTATGACGCCGTCTTTGGCCCATCAATGATTCTCTATTGCATATGTCCTGGTTTAATCATGTTTGATCATGCTTACAGCATGTCTACAAATACATGTTAGACAAACAGAATAATATGATACAAGCATAGCAATATGATATAGAACATTTAGGACAATGCTAACATAAGGACAATGCTAAGTTTAAGTAGCAACATGATAATGATTACATGAATATTAGTGACGTCATTATGTTAAACTTAATTGATTAGCCATATTCAAAAACATGATATAATCATTGGGCTAACAATCTCCCCCTTTTTGATTATGGCAAATCCTTTAAGTTTAATATATATACAATAGATGCATGTATCACTAATAAACACATAATACTAGAATATTGTATACAGACGTGAACTTATTTCTCACTTAAACTTATTTCTTCCCCTTTGACATGATCAAAAATAAGCTCCCCCGTAATTAGAGCTAAAATAAACTCAAGCATAAGTAAATGAGGAAAGCAAAAATAATCATGATCAAGGATTAGGAGAACAATGTAATAACAAGTGTAGAAAATTCATAACTAAAGTAGAAAAATTTGTCAAAACACAACATAGTTGGTTGAACTTAAAATATTTAAAATCAATCAATACATAGTTTACCAACTAAAAAAAATCCAAAAATGAAATATGTTTTGAAATAGACCAAAATATATCAATATAGTAGGAATCAATCATTGGTCATAAATAAATCATGAGTAATAAAAAATTCGCAGATCTAGTATATATTAAAAAAAATCAAAAATATAATGAGACTTTTAACAATGATCACAAAAAAAATATGATTCATAATTTGCCCATACAAATTAGTGAATCAATTCCATAAAGAGTATAATCATTGAAAAAGAAATCAAAAACTAGAATCTATGCAAAATCTATACCAAAGTTCCTGCATTTGAATTCAATTACCTTAACATGATATATGTATATCCATTAGATAAACATGAAGGTAATAAAGACAAAATACTTGAGAAGGAGAAATTCAGTCGACTTGAATGCTCTCCCGCAAAGTATGATCAGTCTAAATATAGATAATCATGAACTTTGAGATAAACTCTCAATAAGAAATGCCAAATCAGTTTAAAATCAAATGAATTATCAATTAATTAAATTACTTTTAGCAGGATAACTTTTAGAAACTCGAATGAGAGAATTAAAAATAAATAATAATAATCATATATTCTCTCATCTAATACAAATCCAAAAATTATGAACAACTCAACAAGATAATTTAAGTAAAAGAATATATGTCCATGATGAACTAGGTATACCACATATTAAGGGCATAAAATAATTGAAACAATTAATTTGCTCCCCCTTAAAATATGCGTATATAGTTCAAAAATAATTTATATGCATAAAATAGATAAAATAAATAATCACAAGATCTAAGGAATATCCAAGATATACATCTTTTCTTTCCTTTGATCAAATGCATATAAAATTCCAAACTCAAAATAAATATCATCTTTAGGCAAATAAAAGAAATATCCAATAAATAAATGCTTAAAGATTAACAAACAAAATATATCTCCAATATATACATAAAAGAATTTTTCAAGACATTAAAAGATTTTGAAAACTGTCTTTAATAAAAAAATTTGAGTACCGGACAGATTCAATAAATCAAAAAGAAATCAAAAACGCTTTTCAGAAAAATATAGAATTTATTACGAAAAATTGTCTTAGTAAATGTTCGAATGCGTCCATTTAGTCCTTAGACTGAAAGATGGCAATTCGAATCACAGAAACAATAAAAGAATCCATAAATCATAAATAAATCCATTTGAACAAATAAAATAAGATAAATATCCAACGAAAAGTTTATTCTAGATATATGGCATGTCAAGGAGATAATTGATTTAAAATAATTAACTACTCCACCTTTACATGGCTATATCCAAAAATAATAATATAGATAAAATTTTAAAATAAAATTCAGAGATATATTTCCAGAAATAGAAAACTATTTCAAAAATATTAGGTCTTCTTATCAAAGTTTATTTCTTCCCTTTTAAAGCCTTAGCACGATGTTCACTGACAACCGTAGGGTTAAAGAAAAAAAACGCTTTGAGAAAGAGATTCAATTTGCATGACTTCTCCCCGCAAAGAATTACTGTTATAGACAGTAAGTAACTTGTATAAGAAGATAATAAAATAAAGCTCAAAAAAATCATGAATATTACGAATATTACACAAGCTAAAGATGAAATCACAATACCATAATATTCAATGAGTAGTCACGAATACGAAAAACAATCATCTTTAGACAAAATAAGAAATATCCATTTAAATAAACATTTAAAAATAAAATAATCAAAGGATATTTCAAATTGGCATGATGAATAATCGTATAAGTCAAAAGATGAGATAAATTGATCTATGCTATAGAATCTCACAATCGACAATAGATCAACATATGCTACCTTTTGTGAAAATATTAAGAGAGAACATTATCCATCAAATCTGAAATTCAAAATCCAAAAGATAATAATTGCAACTAGATCTCAATAAATCTTTAGTTTATAAAGCGTTGATCAATCTTGGGTTAGCTATAGAGGTAATGTCCCAGCTAACGGAGGTTCACCGGGGAACACTTAAGTACCACTTCGCTTTGATCGTAGTCGTGGTGACAGACAGACCCTTTGTAGGCTTGTACCCAAAATAAATCTCTTCTTTAATAACCGAGGATTTAAGAAGAATTAGTGCAATATGAAATCAATTATATTCTATGGACTTAAAAAAATCTTAGAACAATGTAGCATACGACATAAGATGTATCAATTACATTTATCCATATGTGCTACAAAATTATTGGGTAACAATAAAATATAAAATATTTGTAAATCAAAATGTAGGACATAGATACGTTGATGTATTCTGGAACCTAGAGGACTGGGTTCAGTACCTTGGATCCAGAACTAGACGATAGTTGCAAGTACACCTTAATAAATCTTAAGTCTATAAAGTATTGATCACTTCGGGTTAGCTGTAGGGGTCGGTTCCCAGCTAGCGGTAGTCCGAAGACTAGTGTATCGTGTCGCTTCAGGCTATTTACACCTGTATGACAGAAGGACCCTTTCGGCTTGTTCCCAAAATGATTTCAACTCTTAAGAACTTATATTCAAAAGAATATATGCAGTATCATCGAACATCATCGAAATCCAGAATCCCTAAAAGTAAAATAAGTAAATACCCAAAGAATGGTTTATCAAGATTAAGATATTAAAAATATCACGTACCCAAAATGTCATCCAAAAAGCCAAGAAAAACATTAATCATTAAAAGAGGCTTTGAGGAAGAGGCTGATAAAGATAAGAACATAAATTGTTCAAAGAAATCAATAGCTTAAGTATGAGATAAGCACAAGTTTGAAAAACACTTTTTAAAATAATATAGAATTTGAACTTAACTCATATATCCCCATAAAGATATTTATACAATATAAGAAACATAAGCAATATATAAATAAAAATGAATTATTCATGTATCCTTAACAAGCATCAAAAACATGCATAAATATGCTTTATCAGACAAAGATGTAATTGATTCATAAGAAATTAATCAAAATAAAATATGAGAATCAATAGAGAATATATTATGCAAGCACAAAAATAAAATTATATTTATATAATTTTCAAGTAAATAGGAGACTTGTGCTAAACATACATACTCACAAAATACCAATCAAAGTAAATATGACATGTTAAAGACAAATTGGTAAGAAGTGACCATTAAAAAATATTAAAGGCGAAGAGACAAAAGCATATTCACCAAAACAAAATTAAGCTCCTATGCATGCTTCAAGAACAATAAATAGCATACATAGACAAATGTGTCACACTAATAGAAAATTAAAAAAACTATATAGTGTGAGCTGATCATTTAAGCTAGACAATAGTCATGCTAAGATTCTATCTCACATTGATTCAAATAATAAATAATTTAAAAGATATCAATGAAAGCTAATATCAAGACATCAAAAAGAACATGCTAGATATTAAAAACAATTTAGAAAGCATGTTACCGAAGTGGTTCTAGTGACCACACTTCTGTTGGTGCAATTGCATGGAAGATGACCTTTGTAGCTTTGTAATCACCAACATGTTCCATGGTTCTATTTGATATGAGAAGCTTCACCTGCAATATTAGGTGAAGACTTTGGTATCCAATACTTGGATCCACATTTGTTAGCTTTTGGAACCCATTTGCACAAGTTTATATCAACTAGCTTTCTAATCTGACAACGATTAGAAACATGTCTATTCAAACCACAATAATGACAGAAAGAATTAATATTAGTACTATGTGTAGCAGTATGAGAATGTGCAGTAGTGTGATATAATGTGCGTGGACACTTGTAATAGAAAGCATGGTTGTGTGAAGCTTTAGCTTTGCTTGCTTCCTTTCTAGATGATCTATCGTGTGTGACTTTGTGATGTGCTAAGTGTCTTGTGTTAGACTGAGTCGTAGGTTGTACTACCTGCTTTCCCAGTCTAATCTCTAACTTTTTAGAGTTAGCACAGATCTCATCATACTTAGCAGAAAGAGCATCAATTCTACATGAAGCAATAGAATACTTCTTCTTTTCTGATTCTAATTCCTCCTTAAGATTAGCATTTTCTTGAGTGCTTTTTTTAATGCATTCAAGCGCCTCATGCAATCTAAACTCAAGTGTGGATATCTTAATAGAATTATCAGAAGTAGAAGTATCTCTAACATCATTCAATAAGCAAGTAAGCTTTTTAATCTCACGCTTATAGGATAGAATATCCTTTCTAGCTTGCTTATATTTATCTAATACTTTCTTGTGTTCTTCTAACAGATCACTGAAAGCATCAGATAAATTATCATAAGAAAATTCACTCTCTTCAGAAAAAGAATTATTTTGTACCTCGTTAGATAATGCCATTGTGCATAAATTTACAGTTTGATGAGGTTTTTCTTCTTCTTCTTCTTCTTCTTCTTGTTCTTCTTCTACTTCTTCTTCTTCAGACTCTCTTGCTTCGCTTTCACACCATATGCCCGATGATCTTTCTTCATTTGATTGTTCGTAGTGACTCTCCTTTCTTGTAGTAGTACAATCTTCTTGGATGTGGTCTATCTTCTTGTAATTGTCACATACAAGCTCTTCTTCGTATAAGGGATTATACTGTACCTTAAATCCTAATTTCGTCATGTATATATTTGCATCATTATGAAGACTATCCTTCTCTCTGGAGTTGCTAGCTTTGCTTTTATACCTGCACTCATAAGTAGCTTCAAGAACTTTCCAAATTTTATGAGATGTTGTGCAAGTAGAAATAAGACTGAATACATTTGTGTCTACAGCAGAATAAAACATATACATAGCTTTTGCATCAAGGCTAGCTAACTTCTTCTCTTCATCCGTGTAACTATAATAAGGCTTATTGATTATAGAGGATGTAAGAATAGAAGTGATAGTAGGCTTTTTGTAGCCGGTGACAACAATTGACCATAAGTCAAAATCTAGAGACTTCAAGTAGAAGCTCATCCGTGTCTTCCAATAACTATAGTTTGTTCCATCAAATAGTAGGATTCTATTTGAGGATTGCTCTTCAGTTGTGAAGTACATACTTGCCATATGTGATATAGTGATCTATGTAACAGCTATAATAAATAAGAATATAATAGCAGTGTTACCTCGCTTTATCTGTATAGCCCGCTCTGATACCAATTGAAGGAGCAATTGGGATCAGAATATAATACCTCTTGATGCAGCACTGGCTCTGATACCAATTGTAGGAACGATTGTAGGAACGAGTTGTAAAGCACAATACTCTGGAGGGGGGTGAATAGAGTAGGCAGCGGAAATTAACTATTTAAAAATGTTAGTAACAAGATCACAGATAATATATCACAGATATGTAAATAAAAGTAGAGAGTAGAGAGCAAACGCAAACACAAGGATGTATACTGGTTTCCCTCTGTTGAGGACTAGTCCAGTCGGTAGAACTCTTGCTACCAGTTGAATCCACTATGGAAAATCACCACAAGTTTTCATCCGAAGTTCTTGCAACTTCTACAACGCAAGCTTTGATCTGAAGTACTCGACCAACTTCAATTGTGAAGTGTGTAACTTCAATCAAGCCTCCGATTACAACCACTCTGAAACTTCTAGACCGTACCGCACTGGCAAATCGACTAGAAGATTGTAACTGGCTTGGGATCTGAAATTGAAAGCTCTAGAAAACTCTTTGGAAGGCAGAAAGCTTTAGATAGAGAGAAGATTGAAAGTGAATTGGTGTGTTGAAATAATCGAAATCCTTCTCTATTTATAGTTTTTCCAAAGGCAAAATTCTGACAGAATTCGGGCAGAATTCGGGCAGAACTCTATGAGAAAATCTCGGTGGGATCCGTAACTGCAGGAGGACCAAGTTCAAAAAGCAACGTTCACTAACTGAACTCTGGCCGAATTCTGGCCGAACTCTGGCCGAATTCTCCTGGAGTTCTGTTGGAGGTCTGTCAGGGTTTTTACAAACTGGTTTTTGGGCTTTTTTGAAAAGTCAGGCAGTTAGGAAGTAGATTGGGCTTTTGTAAGTGGGCTTGTTTTCAAAATGAAAGGGTATTTTGAAAATGTTTCTTGGGTAGCCTATTTGCCAGTACGATGCAGTGTACATCGTATTCCTAGACTCAATAAATATGAAAAATACATTCATGAAATAGGAAAACCAAGAGCCCTTTGATGACGCCTTTCTTCAAAACTTGAACAGACTTGAAGACGTCTTTTTCACTTGACGGCGGTCGTCCAAAGATAAACAGATCTGGAAATCTGAATACCTTTCGGTTCAGAGAAAGCTTATTGTATGACGCCGTCTTTGGCCCATCAATAATTCTCTATTGCATATGTCCTGGTTTAATCATGTTTGATCATGCTTACAGCATGTCTACAAATACATGTTAGACAAACAGAATAATATGATACAAGCATAGCAATATGATATAGAACATTTAGGACAATGCTAACATAAGGACAATGCTAAGTTTAAGTAGCAACATGATAATGATTATATGAATATTAGTGACGTCATTATGTTAAACTTAATTGATTAGCCATATTCAAAAACATGATATAATCATTGGGCTAACAGATAACACTATCCTCTTATCAAGTACTTGAGAAATTAGAAATATTGATAAAACATTTAGAGGCTTTATCACTATATACTTTGATTGATAAACAAAGGAGGCCTATATCTTTACCACATAATAAACTTGAAGACTCCAATGGATTTCATGTACAAGAAAATGGAAGAAAAAAAAAACCAAATCAAATAATAGATATATAAAAGAAGGAACAGTTAAAAATATTATCGCAAGAGGCTTGTATCTTTACTTGGAAACAAAGGAGGCTTGCATCATTACCCCGTAATATCTGGTAATACATCCCTATTTTATGATAATTTTTAGCTCTAATACTTCTCTTTGCTAAGACAGTAATTGTTACAATAGTTTTCCTTGTAACCTTCTACTTTGACTAAAGTGTCTGATGCTCATATATCAGTTCTGTTGAGGCATCGTCGCCCACTGTGCAACTAAATGTTGGTAGCATAGATTGGTTTGGTGGTGCACAGGGTTCTAAAGCTGGTTCACGATCTGGTATTGGTCCACAACCCCTAAGAGCATCTTTGAGCAGGACAGCTGGTGGTTCTAACAGGGGCTCATCACAACCTTCATATAGACCATGGGAACGAGGGGATTTACTTCGCCGTCTTGGAACATATAAGCCTTTAAATTGGTATTGTTACTCCCCGTTCCTAAAATGCGTATTTTTATACATGTACAACTCATGTGTATTTATTTAGTATTTATCATATATTTATTTAATATTTATCATGTATTATCCTGTATTTAAATTCCTTTAATTTCATGTTAATTAATTAACCTGCTCTTTAAATTTTCATGTTAATTTATTTCCTGCAATTATATTTCTGTAATTTTATTTCTGTACTTTATTTCCTGCTTTTATTCTCTGCTTTAGCTAGGCTTTGAGTTCGGGTTGGCCTTGGTTGGATCCCCTACAACCCGACCCATTGGACCCGGCCCATTAGCTCCCACCTACCACCCCTTCCATATTTAAAGCCACCCTCTCCATTCTCTCTCCTCATTACTCATTCTCACCATTACTCTTCTTCTTCTTCTTCATTACTCTCTCCACCTACCAAACCCATAGGCAAGTACATCTTGCTTCTTCATGAGGACCCATTTTTATGGCTCCATTCTCTTTCCCTCGTGATTCTAAGAGAGTTTAGAACTTGACATTTTTTATTTCGAAGTCTTAATCTTTGTAGATCTAGATATGAGTTATTTTCAGATTTTGGTGTTTTTGATCTATCAAACTTCTTTATTTTCGAGTTTTGATAGTTCCATGTTGTAGAGCATTTCATTCTGCCCCATTTTGACCTATGGAAGTTTGGATTTGGACTCTGGATGAAAGATTCATGGAGCTTGGGAGCCATGGCTTGAAGGGTTCTTCTTCTCGGAAGGATGGAGAAGAAGAATAGTTTATAGCCGAATGGCCTTAGCCGCATAAGCTTTATGCAGCAAGTTTTATTCCTGACCGCATAAGCCTTGCTGTGTTACTTGGCCGCATGACATATGCCGCAGGAACTCAACTCTCCCGGCCGCATGAAGATTTAAATCCTAGCCGCATGAGACTTACATTTCTAGCCGCTTGAGTTTAACCCAGCCGCATAAGGCCCAGTCCTAACTGAGCCGCATGGGCTTCTGAGTCCGGGCCGCATGACCCGATTTATTCTAACCGCATATGCTCACCATTCTTTCCTGGCCGCATAAGCTCCTAACTGAGCCGCATGCACCTCCTTCATCTTCTGGCCGCATAGGCTCATGACCAGTCTGGCCACATAAGGCTTTGCATCTTCAGTCGCATGAAGTCTTCTATATTCCAGCCGCATGGACCCTCTTCTCTGTGAGCCGCATGAGACCTGTCTCCGCCAGCCGCATGAGCTGCGCTTGTTCCGAGCCGCATGGGCTCTTAGTTTCCCCCAACCGCATAGATTTCTTTCCTGGCCGCATAAGCCCAAGCCGCATGACTTTCTATAGCCCTGTGTACTAGTATTTTATTATTTATTGCCCATATCTTGTAACCTTTATTATATATTTTAACGTCCATTTTATATCCTTACGCTTTTTTGCATAAACTTGTTATAATCATGATATGTTAATATTTCTGTTAAATATAGATTATTACGTGGGATGTACCATGTGTCGTGAATTGAGTTATAGATACCCCAATTGACTGGAATTAAACCCTGAGAGTTGTGGACTCGACCCCACTGAATACTAGTTGACTTTCATGCCTTGTCACCATTGATAATGATTGTGACCTTGATTTATAATTAATCATGCGTTCCTAGTTGGAACTAAGAGACTGGCTAGTCATTTTATTGAATGAAATGAATGAGACACGTTCATGTAATGAACTATTGTACTCGATTAGCCAATCCCGAATATTGGCATACAGGCACATGCAGGCTTCAAATTATTTATTTATTTAGCTATTTATCTATCTTACAAAAACAGCATGTGTACTTTATGGTCAAGGCATGATTACTCCGTGGTCAGATTTGATTGTTGTATCACGCTATGTAAAACCTACAACCTAGCCGCACGGGTATCGTTGTAGAGTTGCGCATATCGTACCACGTACGAAAGTACTCATTTGAATAACCATGATCTACGGCATGGAACTTCACTCAACGTAGAGACTATTAAGTTAAATAAAATAATGATGGCATGGAGAGAATGGATTCCCGAGTTCTTACATGGCAGCCCTCTTGGGACTATTAAGTGCCCGACGGGCCGGCTGGTTCCCACAGATACTGTAAATCTGTCACACGGGCAGGGAACAGTATCTGCTTATATTATTGTACATGCTATATTAATGGCGGGCGTCCCGCTGGGACTCGTCTAACTACATGATTGGCGCAATTGATTGATTGGATAGACTAGCCTTGCTTGCACATAGTAAGAACTGAGGAATCCCTAATTGCATAATTCCAGGATAACTTGGGACTCACAATAGCAAGCCGTAGTAGTTGATTGGCCATTCAAGATGATTTGTTTGTGTACTGTACCTACTCTGTTGCCTAACTGTGATGATCAGAATGTCAGGACATGACGGGCTAACTTCTGTCCTTGTTTGGTTGGGAGGTTGGTTCCAAGTATCGTGATGTTTTGTGAATCCTAGTGGGAAGTAGAGACCTATTATTATATTCTCTTACTTACTGGTTTTAGTTCTCATGTCGTGCTTCCTTGTGGTACTTGCTGTTAGAGGTCTAACCTCTCTGGTTTTGTATGGCCAGATTTAGAGCCAGTCCCCGAGGATCCAGCTTACTTCTACCTCCAAGATGGTCAACACTAGAAGGATGATCGCAGGAGGACTCGAGTGGGTTTCTTACTTTCCCGCCCGTTTTGTTATCTACTTTATACCTTGTCGTTTGGCACCGACATGTTAGTCGGATTGTCTTGTACTTACTTTTTACATAATTGTAACTAAAGTCAGGCTGCAGCTGATAACAATTGTGTATACTTTTGTTACATCAATCTGGCTATGTTTTGTAAAGCCAGATATCAAGAACATTTTGACAAGAGCATTTGGGACGCCTTACTGCTTTATCTCACATGTTCTCTATTTCTGTTTCTTATTTAAATGATTGAGACAATAGATGTGAATTGACCATAGTAAGACTTTCATGTAGTATGCACCCTCTCGTCTTTTAGACAGCATTGATCGTATTATACGGTATTCATCTACCCGTAATACGTAGCTGGCCGAGTCATCCCCCGCTCTCCAGTATTCTGGTTCTGGGGCGTGACAAGGTTTTAGTGGTGGCCCATACAGGTCTGATTTCAGACTTGTGGGGTGTTTAATAGGATGTCTCAATCACATATGTTTTCCCTTGATCTCATGATTCGTCAATTCTCAACTCTAGCTTGACATTCCAGTATCCTTTGACTTCATTGATCCTTCATGTCCGGTCGTTTGATTGTTCTCTTGTCCTTTTTCTTAGGGGCACCTCGTTCGCACCTGTCAGAGCTGGACAGCAACAACATGGACAGCAACATGGACAACCTGACCAAGTTGGTCAGCAACAAGAGCCGGTACTAACTCAAGAGGCTACCCAAGAAGAAGTGATAGTGGAAGCAGCAGCTGGATCGTGGTATCCAGATGTTCTACCCCCACCAACAGTTCCACCTACCCAAGTGGACACACCAGCCCTTCTGGAGATCATGAGAGGAATGATGGCTACTCAGCAACACCAGATGTTGGCCCAGCAGCGCATGCACGCTCAGTTACAAGAGCAAAATGTACTACTCAACCAAGGATTACAGACGGCATTGGAAAGAGGGGCAAGGACAGATTCAGGAGCGTCAGCCCGGTTTTGTAAGTACAACCCCCGCCGTTTCGAGGGCACGAAGGATGCCATCTCAGCAGATGCATGGCTTAAGGATATCGAGGCTATTCTGACAGCCGCTAAGGTACCGGCAGAAGAACGTATGGATCTAGTGAAGTTGTTACTTTAGGATCTCGCACGTGATTGGTGGGAAGCAGAGAAAGTAGGCATCAGACGTCCCGTTGCTTGGGACGATTTCACAGCAAGATTCAAGACGAAGTACTATGGAGTTGTGGCGCAGTTTGAGCTACAACAGAAGTTTATCAGCCTCAGGCAGGCTGGCAAGACTATAGATGCTTATGCAGCAGAGTTCTGCAGATTGAGTAGATTTGCCCCAGAGATGGTAGCGACGGAGCGCCAGAGGGCTATGAGGTTTCAGCAAGGGTTTCATCTTGAGCTCTTGTAATTGATAGAAGGGCACAATTACCAGACTTTTGATGAGATATTGACGGCGACTCGAAGGCATGAGATCACCATTCAGAGGCTTGCAGTAAGGACTGGGGGTCAGAAGAGATCCCACAGTCAGATTGAAGGAGGAAGGGGAGCAACGCCCCGAACAACAGCACCATCCACTGGCATTCGTATCCACGATATGGCGATACGAGGACCAGTACCACCACCCAGGCAGCAGCAACAACAATAGAGGAAGAACCAGTAACGCCCGGCGGGCTGCACTTATTGTGGGAAGATGGGGCACACTAGAGATGTGTGTCGGACATTGAATGGACTGTGTCTGATATGTGGAAATCCAGACCATCGGGTTACCACATGTCCTATGAATTCGAGGTCAGGAGGACCAGGGCAGCAGTTTCCTGCTCTGCCAGCACCAGGGGCAGGGCAGTATCGAGGACCAGCAGTGGCAGTAAGGCCGTTGGCACAGCGTCTGCAGGCTCAGATGTATCGACAACAGGGACCGCCGATGCAGCAACACCAGTATAGACCACCCCAGCATCATCAAGGAAGGGGCCAGCAGCAGCACCAGGCTAGGCCGCAACATAGGAACCAGCAAGGAGGTCGAGGGCAGGCATTCACACTGTCTTTGAAGGAGGCACTAGCATCGGGAGATATTGTGGCAGGTAACGTTCTCGTCGCCTTATATCCCGCAGTAGCATTGTTTGATTCGGGAGCATCCCACTCATTTATATCTGCACAATTTGCGACACGGCTAGGAATGGAGTTCGAGGCATTGCCAGGGAGGTTGAATATACTCACTGGTAATGGGCTCGTAGGAGTTAGTAGAGTTATTCTAGCGTGTAGTGTTGTAGTTTGCGGGCATTCCTTACCCGCCCAGTTGATAGAATTTCTTGTTGGAAATTTCGACGTTATCTTAGGCATGGACTAGCTGAAAGACAGTCATGCGACAATAGATTGTCGTAGTGGGAGTGTATCTTTTGATATTCCAGGCATGAAGAGATTCACCTTAGTCAGATCAGAGGCAACTCAGCAGGAGCAGGGAGTAATAACAGCAATGGAAGAAGTTCAAGTTCCGAAGGTAGTTGAAGAATTTCTAGACGTATTTCCTGAAGAACTTCCAGGTCTACCACCGATTAGAGATATTGAGTTCAGTATAGAATTGGCACCTGGAACTAAACCAATATCAGATTGGGTTTACAGAATGGCGGATTCGGAGCAGGCCAAGGTGTATCAGCACATAGAGGAATTGAAAGAAAAGAAGTTTATCCAAGCTAGCATATCTCCATGGGCAGCGCCAGTGGTACTTGTAGGGAAGAAGGATGGGTCATCCAGATTGTGCATCGATTACAGGAAGCTTAACGCAGCAACAGTGAAGAACAAGTACCCACTACCAAGGATCGATGACTTGTTTGATCAGTTGAGCAGGGCTAGAGTTTTCTCCAAGATAGATCTTAGTTCAGGGTATCACCAAGTGAGGGTTCGAAAGGAGGACATTTCCAAGACAGCATTCAGGTCGAAGTATGGGCATTATGAATTCTTAGTAATGCCGTTTGGTTTGACTAATGCTCCAGGAATATTCATGGATTTGATGAACTGCAACTTTATGCCATACTTAGATCAGTTTGTCGTGGTATTTTTCGACGACATTCTTGTATACTCTGCTAGTGAAGAGGAGCATGAAGACCACCTCAGGAAAGTGTTGCAGGTTTTGAGAGAGAACCAGTTGTATGCCAAGCTCAGCAAGTGTGAGTTCTGGACGGATCATATTTCATTTCTGGGTTACATCATATCAGGAGCTGGAGTAGCAGTGGATCCCAAGAAGGTAGAAGCAGTAGAGAGTTGGCCAGTACCCAAGACCGTAGCTGATGTACGAATTTTCTTGGGATTGGCAGGATATTACCGAAGATTTGTGTCAGATTTTGCAAGTCTTTCAGCACCCATGACCCGCTTGACCCGGAAGGATGTGCCATTCGTTTGGTCGGCAGAATGCCAGTCATCGTTTGAGAATCTGAAGCAGAAGTTGATATCAGCACCTATTCTTACATTGCCAGTTGGACCCGGAGGTTTTACAGTATATTGTGATGCGTCAGGTAAAGGACTTGGATGCGTCCTTATGCAGCATGGGAAGGTGATAGCGTATGCATCTAGACAGCTTCGAGACCACGAGAAGAATTACCCAACTCATGATCTGGAATTGGCGGCAGTAGTGTTTGCTCTGAAGCTATAGAGGCATTACTTATATGGTGACCGAGTGGAGATGTACACAGATCATAAAAGTCTGAAGTACATCTTTACTTAGAAGGAGCTGAACATGAGGCAGAGAAGGTGGTTGGAGTTGATCAAGGATTATGATGTGGAGCTTCAGTATCATCCAGGCAAGGCTAATGTGGTAGCAGACGCTCTCAGCAGAAGGGGCGACGCATTTATGTTGACAACGCAGAAGCACATCTTAGAAGACCTTCAGGAGATGGGCATCGAAGTTATACTTCCTAATGATATAGGAATTCTGGCGAGTCTACAAGTCCAATCTGACTTGGTAGATAGGATCAATGCAGCTCAGGCACAGGACCCAAGGATTCAGAAGCTTAGGGCAGAATGTGAGTCAGGACTCAGGAAGGAAATGAGAATTCATGAAGATGGTACACTTAGGTTTGGATCTCGTCTATGTGTACCTAGTGGAGATATTAGACAGGAAGTTATGACAGAAGCTCACAGTTTCCAGTATTCTATACATCCTGGAGGGACCAAGATGTACCAAGATATCAAGCAGCACTTCTGGTGGAACGGGATGAAGTGGGAGATAGCTAGGTTTGTTTCCCGTTGCTTGATATGTCAGCAAGTAAAGGCAGAACAGCAGAGGCCAGCTGGATTATTACAACCACTTCCTATCCCGTAATGGAAGTGGGAACACATCACAATGGACTTTGTGACCGGTTTACCGAGATCACCAAGTGGTAAAGATGCTATTTGGGTGATAGTGGATCGGCTTACAAAGGTAGCACATTTTCTTCCTTTCAGAGTAGGGCAATCTACAGAAAAGTTGGCAGAGTTGTATATGCAACAGATAGTCAGGCAGCATGGAGTCCCTGTCAGTATTGTGTCAGACCGAGATACCCGCTTTACATCACATTTCTGGAAGAGCTTGCATCATAGTCTGGGTACCAAGTTAAGATTTAGCACGGCTTACCATCCGCAGACGGACGAGCAATCAGAAAGGACAATTCAGACTTTGGAAGACATGTTACGAGCTTGCACCCTAGATTTTAGAGGATCTTGGGAAAGCCACCTGCACTTAGTTGAGTTTTCATACAACAACAGTTATCAAGCCAGTATTTAGATGGCGTCATTTGAAGCACTATATGGTAAGAAGTGTAGATCGCCACTAGCATGGGATGATATCGGGGAAAGGAAGATGCTAGGCCCAGAAATGATTATCCAGACGGTTGAAGTGATTAAGGAAATTAGAGAGCGACTTCGTGTTGCACAGGATCGGCATCGTCATTGGGCGGACCAGCATCGTAGGCTGCTAGAGTTTTCTGTTGGAGACCACGTATTCTTACGGATCTCACCTACCCGTGGGGTCATTAGATTTGGCGTTCGCGGGAAGTTGAGTCCGCGATACGTAGGACCATTCGTTATCCTTGATAGGGTGGGCGATGTTGCTTATCGTTTATCCCTTCCACCTTCGCTACGAGAGGTGCATGACGTGTGTCATGTATCTCAATTGCGAATGTATGTATCGGACCCCAGCCATATTCTCGATCATTCAGAACTGGTTGTTGGTACCAACCTGTCTTACGAGGAGCAGCCTGTGTCTATCTTGGACCGAAGAGAGAAGATACTCAAGAACCGAACAATTAACCTTGTCCGGGTTGCTTGGGGTCATCACTCTTTGGGAGAGTCAACGTGGGAACGTGAGGATGATATCCGATCACGGTATCCACACCTGTTTGACTCATAAGGTATATCTTTTTCTGTGTACCTTGATTGTCTTGATTCCTCGTGCTTATCACCTTATGGGTAGAATTGCTTGATACCGTATATTGTTAAATATAGATATGTTACTTGCTATGGACATTGTAAAATGATTACTTGATTGAATTGCTTGTACCTAGATTAGTTTAGTTTTGATATTCCTATCCTGCTTGGATTTGAAATTCCGAGGACGAAATTTTTCTAAGGAGGGTAGAGATGTCACTCCCCGTTCCTAAAATGCGTATTTTTATACATGTACAACTCATGTGTATTTATTTAGTATTTATCATGTATTTATTTAATATTTATCATGTATTATCCTGTATTTAAATTCCTTTAATTTTATGTTAATTAATTAATCTGCTCTTTAAATTTTTATGTTAATTTATTTCCTGCAATTATATTTCTGTAATTTTATTTCTACACTTTATTTTCTGCTTTTATTCTCTGCTTTAGCTAGGCTTTGGGTTCGGGTTGGCCTTGGTTGGATCCCCTACAACCCGACCCATTGGACCCGGCCCATTAGCTCCCACCTACCACCCCTTCCATATTTAAAGCCACCCTCTCCATTCTTTCTCCTCATTACTCATTCTCACCATTACTCTTCTTCTTCTTCTTCATTACTCTCTCCACCTACCAAACCCATAGGCAAGTTCATCTTGCTTCTTCATGAGGACCCATTTTTATGGCTCCATTCTCTTTTCCTCGTGATTCTAAGAGAGTTTAGAACTTGATATTTTTCATTTCGAAGTCTTAATCTTTGTAGATCTAGATATGAGTTATTTTCGGATTTTGGTGGTTTTGATCTATCAAACTTCTTTATTTTCGAGTTTTGATGGTTCCATGTTGTAGAGCATTTTATTCTGTCCTATTTTGACCTATGGAAGTTTGGATTTGGACTCTGGATGAAAGATTCATGGAGCTTGGGAGCCATGGCTTGAAGGGTTCTTCTTCTCGGAAGGATGGAGAAGAAGAACAGTTTATAGCCGAATGGACTTAGCCGCATAAGCTTTATGCAGCAAGTTTTATTCCTGACCGCATAAGCCTTGCTGTGTTACTTGGCCGCATGACATATGCCGCAGGAACTCAACTCTCCCGGCCGCATGAAGATTTAAATCCTAGCCGCATGAGACTTACATTTCTAGCCGCATGAGTTTAACCCAGCCGTATAAGGCCCAGTCCTAACTGAGCCGCATGGGCTTCTGAGTCCGGGCCGCATGACCCGATTTATTCTAACCGCATATGCTCACCATTCTTTTCTGGCCGCATAAGCTCCTAACTGAGCCGCATGCACCTCCTTCATCTTCTGGCCGCATAGGCTCATGACCAGTCTGGCCACATAAGGCTTTGCATCTTCAGCCGCATGAAGTCTTCTATATTCCAGCCGCATGGACCCTCTTCTCTGTGAGCCGCATGAGACCTGTCCCCGCCAGCCGCATGAGCTGCGCTTGTTCCGAGCCGCATGGGCTCTTAGTTTCCCCCAACCGTATGGATTTCTTTCCTGGCCGCATAAGCCCAAGCCGCATGACTTTCTATAGCCCTGTGTACTAGTATTTTATTATTTATTGCCCATATCTTGTAACCTTTATTATATATTTTAACGTCCATTTTATATCCTTACTCCTTTTTGCATAAACTTGTTATAATCATGATATGTTAATATTTCTGTTAAATATAGATTGTTACGTGGGATGTACCATGTGTCGTGAATTGAGTTATAGATACCCCGATTGACTGGAATTAAACCTTGAGAGTTGTGGACTCGACCCCACTGAATACTAGTTGACTTTCATGCCTTGTCACCATTGATAATGATTGTGACCTTGATTTATAATTAATCATGCGTTCCTAGTTGGAACTAAGAGACTGGCTAGTCGTCTTATTGAATGAAATGAATGAGACACGTTCATGTAATGAACTATTGTACTCGATTAGCCAATCCCGAATATTGGCATACAGGCACATGCAGGCTTCAAATTATTTATTTATTAAGCTATTTATCTATCTTACAAAAACAGCATGTGTACTTTATGGTCAAGGCATGATTACTCCGTGGTCAGATTTGATTGTTGCATCACGCTATGTAAAACCTACAACCTAGCCGCACGGGTATCGTTGTAGAGTTGTGCATATCGTACCCCGTACGAAAGTACTCATTTGAATGACCATGATCCACGGCATGGAACTTCACTCAACGTAGAGACTATTAAGTTAAATAAAATAATGATGGCATGGAGAGAATGGATTCCCGAGTTCTTACATGGCAGCCCCCTTGGGACTATTAAGTGCCCGACGGGCCGGCTGGTTCCCACAGATACTGTAAATCTGTCACACGGGCAGGGAACAGTATCTGCTTATATTATTGTACATGCTATATTAACGGCGGGCGTCCCGTTGGGACTCGTCTAACTATATGATTAGTGCAATTGATTGATTGGATAGACTAGCCTTGCTTGCACATAGTAAGAACTAAGGAATCCCTAATTGCATAATTCCAGGATAACTTGGGACTCACAATAGCAAGCCGTAGTAGTTGATTGGCCGTTCAAGATAATTTGTTTGTGTACTGTACCTACTCTGTTGCCTAACTGTGATGATCAGAATGTCAGGACATGACGGGCTAACTTCTGTTCTTGTTTGGTTGGGAGGTTGGTTCGAAGTGTCGTGATGTTTTGTGAATCCTAGTGGGAAGCAGAGACCTATTATTATATTCTCTTACTTACTGGTTTTAGTTCTCATGTCGTGCTTCCTTGTGGTACTTGCTATTAGAGGTCTAACATCTCTGGTTTTGTATGGCCAGATTTAGAGCCAGTCCCCGAGGATCCAGCTTACTTCTACCTCCAAGATGGTCAACACTAGAAGGATGATCGCAGGAGGACTCGAGTGGGTTTCTTACTTCCCCGCCCATTTTGTTATCTACTTTATACCTTGCCGTTTGGCACCGACATGTTAGTCGGATTGTCTTGTACTTACTTTTTACATAATTGTAACTAAAGTCAGGCTGCAGCTGATAACAATTGTGTATACTTTTGCTACATCAATCTGGCTATGTTTTGTAAAGCCAGATATCAAGAACATTTTGACAAGAGCGTTTGGGACGCCTTACTGCTTTATCTCACATGTTCTCTATTTCTGTTTCTTATTTGAATGATTGAGACAATAGATGTGAAGTGACCATAGTAAGACTTTCATGTAGTATGCACCCCCTCGTCTTTTAGACAGCATTGATCGTATTATACGGTATTCATCTACCCGTAATACGTAGCTGGCCGAGTCATCCCCCGCTCTCCAGTATTCTGGTTCTGGGGCATGACAAGGTTTTAGTGGTAGCCCATGCAGGTCTGATTTCAGACTTGTGGGGTGTTTAATAGGATGTCTCAATCACACATGTTTCCCCTTGATCTCATGATTCGTTAATTCTCAACTCTAGCTTGACATTCCAGTATCCTTTGACTTCATTGATCCTTCATGTCCGATCGTTTGATTGTTCTCTTGTCCCTTTTCTTAGGGGCACCTCGTCCGCACCTGTCAGAGCTGGACAGCAACATGGACAACCTGACCAAGTTGGTCAGCAACAAGAGTCGGTACTAACTCAAGAGGCTACCCAAGAAGAAGTGATAGTGGAAGCAACCGCTGGATCGCAGTATCCAGACGTTCCACCCCCACCAACAGTTTCACCTACCCAAGTGGACACACCAGCCCTTCTGGAGATCATGAGAGGAATGATGGCTACTCAGCAACACCAGATGTTGGCCCAGTAGCGCATGCACGCTCAGTTACAAGAGCAGAATGTACTACTCAACCAAGGATTACAGACGGCATTGGAAAGAGGGGCAAGGACAGATTCAGGAGCGTCAGCCCAATTTTACAAGTACAACCCCCGCCGTTTCGAGGGCACGGAGGATGCCATCTCAGCAGATGCATGGCTTAAGGATATCGAGGCTATTCTGACAGCCGCTAAGGTACCGGCAGAAGAACGTGTGGATCTAGTGAAGTTGTTACTTCAGGATCTCGCACATGATTGGTGGAAAACAGAAGAAGTAGGCATCAGACGTCCCGTTGCTTGGGATGATTTCACAGCAAGATTCAAGATGAAGTACTATGGAGTTGTGGCGCAGTTTGAGCTACAACAGAAGTTTATCAGCCTCAGGCAGGCTGGCAAGACTGTAGATGCTTATGCAGCGAAGTTCTGCAGATTGAGTAGATTTGCCCCAGAGATGGTAGCGACGGAGCGCCAGAGGGCTATGAGGTTTCAACAAGGGTTTCATCTTGAGCTCTTGCAATTGATAGAAGGGCACAATTACCAGACTTTTGATGAGATATTGATGGCGACTCGAAGGCATGAGATCACCATTCAGAGGCTTGCAGTAAGGACTGGGGGTCAGAAGAGATCCCACAGTCAGATTGAAGGAGGAGGGGGAGCAGCGCCCCGAACAACAGCACCATCCACTGGCATTCGTATCCACGATGTGGCGATACGAGGACCAGTACCACCACCCAGGCAGCAGCAACAGCAACAGAGAAAGAACCAGCAACCCCCGGCGGGCTGCACTTATTGTGGGAAGATGGGGCACACTAGAGATGTGTGTCGGACATTGAATGGACTGTGTCTGATATGTGGAAATCTAGACCATCGGGTTACCACATGTCCCATGAATTCGAGGTCAGGAGGACCAGTACAGCAGTTTCCTGCTCTGCTAGCACCAGGGACAGGGCAGTATCGAGGACCAGCAGTGGCAGTAAGGCCGTTGGCACAGCGTCCGCAGGCTCAGATGTATCGACAGCAGGGACCGCCGATGCAGCAACACCAGTATAGACCACCCCAGCATCATCAAGGAAGGGGCCAGCAGCAGCACCAGGCTAGGCCGCAACATGGGAACCAGCAAGGAGGTCGAGGGCAGGCATTCACACTGTCCTTGGAGGAGGCACTAGCATCGGAAGATGTTGTGGAAGGTAACGTTCTCGTCGCCTCATATCCCGCAGTAGCATTGTTTGATTCGGGAGCATCCCACTCATTTATATCTGCACAATTTGCGACACGGCTAGGAATGGAGTTCGAGGCATTGCCAGGGAGGTTGAATATACTCACTGGTAATGGGCTCGTAGGAGTTAGTAGAGTTATTCTAGCGTGTAGTGTTGTAGTTTGATGGCATTCTTACCCGCCCAGTTGATAGAATTTTCTGTTGGAAATTTCGACGTTATCTTAGGCATGGACTGGCTGAAAGACAGTCATGCGACACTAGATTGTCGTAGTGGGAGTGTATCTTTTGATATTCCAGGCATGAAGAGATTCACCTTAGTCAGATCAGAGGCAACTCAGCAGGAGCAGGGAGTAATAACGGCAATAGAAGAAGTTCAAGTTCCGAAGGTAGTTGAAGAATTTCTAGACGTATTTCCTGAAGAACTTCTAGGTCTACCATCGGTTAGAGATATTGAGTTCAGTATAGAATTGGCACCTGGAACTAAACCAATATCAGATCGGGTTTACAGAATGGCAGATTTGGAGCAGGCCAAGGTGTATCAGCACATAGAGGAATTGAAGGAGAAGAAGTTTATCCAAGCTAGCATATCCCCATGGGCAGCGCCAGTGGTACTTGTAGGGAAGAAGGATGGGTTATCCAGATTGTGCATCGATTACAAGAAGCTTAACGCGACAACAGTGAAGAACAAGTACCCACTACTAAGGATCGACGACTTGTTTGATCAGTTGAACAGGGCTAGAGTTTTCTCCAAGATAGATCTTCGTTCAGGGTATCACCAAGTGAGAGTTCGAAAGGAGGACATTCCCAAGACAGCATTCAGGTCGAAGTATGGGCATTATGAATTCTTAGTAATGCCGTTTGGTTTGACCAATGCTCCAGCAATATTCATGGATTTGATGAACTGTATCTTTATGCCATACTTAGATCAGTTTGTCGTGGTGTTTCTCGACGACATTCATGTATACTCTGCTAGTGAAGAGGAGCATGAAGACCACCTCAGGAAAGTGTTGCAAGTTTTGAGAGAGAACCAGTTGTATGCCAAGCTCAGCAAGTGTGAGTTCTAGACGGATCATATTTTATTTCTGGGTCACATCATATCAGGATCTGGAGTAGCAGTGGATCCCAAGAAGGTAGAAGCAGTAGAGAGTTGGCCAGTACCCAAGACCGTAGCTGATGTACGGAGTTTCTTGGGATTGGCAGGATATTACCGAAGGTTTGTGTCAGATTTTGTAAGACTTTCAGCACCCATGACCCACTTGACACGGAAGGATGTGCCATTCGTTTGGTCGGCAGAATGCCAGTCATCGTTTGAGAATCTGAAGCAGAAGTTGATATCAGCGCCTATTCTTACATTGCCAGTTGGACCCGAAGGTTTTACAGTATATTGTGATGCGTCAGGTAAAGGACTTGGATGCGTCCTTATGCAGCATGGAAAGGTGATAGCGTATGCATCTAGGCAGCTTCGAGACCACGAGAAGAATTACCCAACTCATGATCTGGAATTGGCGGCAGTAGTGTTTGCTCTGAAGCTATGGAGGCATTACTTATATGGTGACCGAGTGGAGATGTACACAGATCATAAAAGTCTGAAGTACATCTTTACTCAGAAGGAGCTGAACATGAGACAGAGAAGGTGGTTGGAGTTGATCAAGGATTATGATGTGGAGCTTCAGTATCATCCAGGCAAGGCTAATGTGGTAGCAGACGCTCTCAGCAGAAGGGGCAGCGCATTTATGATGACAACGCAGAAGCACATCTTAGAAGACCTTCAGGAGATGGGCATCGAAGTTATACTTCCTAATGATATAGGAATTCTGGCGAGTTTACAAGTCCAATCTGACTTGGTAGATAGGATCAAGGCAGCTCAGGCACAGGACCCAAGGATTCAGAAGCTTAGGACAGAATGTGAGTCAGGACTCAGGAAGGAAATGAGAATTCATGAAGATGGTACACTTAGGTTTGGATCTCGTCTATGTGTACCTAGTGGAGATATTAGACAGGAAGTTATGACAGAAGCTCACAGTTCCCAGTATTCTATACATCCTGGAGGGACCAAGATGTACCAAGATATCAAGCAGCACTTCTGGTGGAACGGGATGAAGAGGAAGATAGCTAGGTTTGTTTCCCGTTGCTTGATATGTTAGCAAGTAAAGGCAGAACAACAGAGGCCAGCTGGATTATTACAACCACTTCCTATCCCGGAATGGAAGTGGGAACACATCACAATGGACTTTGTGACCGGTTTACCGAGATCACCAAGTGGTAAAGATGCTATTTTTGTGATAGTGGATCGGCTTACAAAGGTAGCACATTTTCTTCCTTTCAGAGTAGGGCAATCTACAGAAAAGTTGGCAGAGTTGTATATGCAACAGATAGTCAGGCAGCATGGAGTCCATGTCAGTATTATGTCAGACCGAGATACCCGCTTTACATCACATTTCTGGAAGAGCTTGCATCATAGTCTGGGTACCAAGTTAAGATTTAGCACGGCTTACCATCCGCAGACGGACGGGCAATCAGAAAGGACAATTCAGACTTTGGAAGACATGTTACGAGCTTGCACCCTAGATTTTGGAGGAGCTTGGGAAAGCCACCTGCACTTAGTTGAGTTTTCATACAACAACAGTTATCAAGCCAGTATCCAGATGGTGCCATTTGAAGCACTATATGGTAAGATGTGTAGATCGCCACTAGCATGGGATGATATCGGGGAGAGCAAGATGCTAGGCCCAGAAATGATTATCCAGACGGTTGAAGTGATTAAGGGAATTAGAGAGCGACTTCGTGTTGCGCAGGATCGACATCGTCATTGGGCGGACCAGCATCGTAGGCCGCTAGAGTTTTCTGTTGGAGACAATGTATTCTTACGGATCTCACCTACTCGTGGGGTCATTAGATTTGGCGTTCGTGAAAAGTTGAGTCCGCGATACGTAGGACCATTCGTTATCCTTGATAGGGTAGGCGATGTTGCTTATCGTTTATCCCTTCCACCTTCGTTATGAGAGGTACATGACGTGTTTCATGTATCTCAATTGCGAAGGTATGTATCGGACCCCAGCCATATTCTCGATCATTCAGAACTGGTTGTTGGTACCAACCTGTCTTACGAGGAGCAGCCTGTGTCTATCTTGGACCGAAGAGAGAAGATACTCAAGAACCGAATAATTAACCTTGTCCGGGTTGCTTGGGGTCATCACTCTTTGGGAGAGTCAACGTAGGAACGTGAGGATGATATCCGATCACGGTATTCACACCTGTTTGACTCACAAGATATATCTTTTTCTGTGTACCTTGATTGTCTTGATTCCTCGTGCTTATCACCTTATGGGTAGAATTGCTTGATACCGTAGATTGTTAAATATAAATATGTTACTTGCTATGGACATTGTAAAATGATTACTTGATTGAATTGCTTGTACCTAGATTAGTTTAGTTTTGATATTCCTATCCTGCTTGGATTTGAAATTTCGATGACGGAATTTTTCTAAGGAGGGTAGAGATGTCACTCCCCGTTCCTAAAATGCGTATTTTTATACATGTACAACTCATGTGTATTTATTTAGTATTTATCATGTATTTATTTAATATTTATCATGTATTATCCTGTATTTAAATTCCTTTAATTTTATGTTAATTAATTAATCTGCTCTTTAAATTTTTATGTTAATTTATTTCCTGCAATTATATTTCTATAATTTTATTTCTGCACTTTATTTCCTGCTTTTATTCTCTGCTTTAGCTAGGCTTTGGGTTCGGGTTGGCCTTGGTTGGATCCCCTACAACCCGACCCATTGGACCCGGTCCATTAGCTCCCACCTACCACCCCTTCTATATTTAAAGCCACCCTCTCCATTCTCTCTCCTCATTACTCATTCTCACCATTACTCTTCTTCTTCTTCTTCATTACTCTCTCCACCTACCAAACCCATAGGCAAGTACATCTTGCTTCTTCATGAGGACCCATTTTTATGGCTCCATTCTCTTTCCCTCGTGATTCTAAGAGAGTTTAGAACTTGATATTTTTCATTTCGAAGTCTTAATCTTTGTAGATCTAGATATGAGTTATTTTCGGATTTTGGTGGTTTTGATCTATCAAACTTCTTTATTTTCGAGTTTTGATGGTTCCATGTTGTAGAGCATTTCATTCTGCCCCATTTTGACTTATGGAAGTTTGGATTTGGACTCTGGATGAAAGATTCATGGAGCTTGGGAGCCATGGCTTGAAGGGTTCTTCTTCTCGGAAGGATGGAGAAGAAGAATAGTTTATAGCCGAATGGGCTTAGCCGCATAAGCTTTATGCAGCAAGTTTTATTCCTGACCGCATAAGCCTTGCTGTGTTACTTGGCCGCATGACATATGCCGCAGGAACTCAACTCTCCCGGCCGCATGAAGATTTAAATCCTAGCCGCATAAGACTTACATTTCTAGCCGCATGAGTTTAACCCAGCCGCATAAGGCCCAGTCCTAACTGAGCCGCATGGGCTTCTGAGTCCGGGCCGCATGACCCGATTTATTCTAACCGCATATGCTCACCATTTTTTTCTGGCCGCATAAGCTCCTAACTGAGCCGCATGCACCTCCTTCATCTTCTGGACGCATAGGCTCATGACCAGTCTGGCCACATAAGGCTTTGTATCTTCAGCCGCATGAAGTCTTCTATATTCCAGCCGCATGGACCCTCTTCTCTGTGAGCCGCATGAGACCTGTCCCTGCCAGCCGCATGAGCTGCGCTTGTTCCGAGCCGCATGGGCTCTTAATTTCCCCCAACCGCATGGATTTCTTTCCTGGCCGCATAAGCCCAAGCCGCATGACTTTCTATAGCCCTGTGTACTAGTATTTTATTATTTATTGCCCATATCTTGTAACCTTTATTATATATTTTAACGTCCATTTTATATCCTTACTCTTTTTTGCATAAACTTGTTATAATTATGATATGTTAATATTTCTGTTAAATATAGATTGTTACGTGGGATGTACCATGTGTCGTGAATTGAGTTATAGATACCCCGATTGACTGGAATTAAACCCTGAGAGTTTTGGACTCGACCCCACTGAATACTAGTTGACTTTTATGCCTTGTCACCATTGATAATGATTGTGACCTTGATTTATAATTAATCATGCGTTCCTAGTTGGAACTAAGAGACTGGCGAGTCGTCTTATTGAATGAAATGAATGAGACACGTTCATGTAATGAACTATTGTACTCGATTAGCCAATCCCGAATATTGGCATACAGGCACATGCAGGCTTCAAATTATTTATTTATTTAGCTATTTATCTATCTTACAAAAACAGCATGTGTACTTTATGGTCAAGGCATGATTACTCCGTGGTCAGATTTGATTGTTGCATCACGCTATGTAAAACCTATAACCTAGCCGCACGGGTATCGTTGTAGAGTTGTGCATATCGTACCCCGTACGAAAGTACTCATTTGAATGACCATGATCCACGACATGGAACTTCACTCAACGTAGAGACTATTAAGTTAAATAAAATAATGATGGCATGGAGAGAATGGATTCCCGAGTTCTTATATGGCAGCCCCCTTGGGACTATTAAGTGCCCGACGGGCCGGCTGGTTCCCACAGATACTGTAAATCTGTCACACGAGCAGGGAACAGTATTTGCTTATATTATTGTACATGCTATATTAACGGCGGGCATCCCGCTGGGACTCGTCTAACTACATGATTGGCGTAATTGATTGATTGGATAGACTAGCCTTGCTTGCACATAGTAAGAACTGAGGAATCCCTAATTGCATAATTCCAGGATAACTTGGGACTCACAATAGCAAGCCGTAGTAGTTGATTGGCCGTTCAAGATGATTTGTTTGTGTACTGTACCTACTCTGTTGCCTAACTGTGATGATCAGAATGTCAGGACATGACGGGCTAACTTCTGTCCTTGTTTGGTTGGAAGTTTGGTTCGAAGTGTCGTGATGTTTTGTGAATCCTAGTGGGAAGCAGAGACCTATTATTATATTCTCTTACTTACTGGTTTTAGTTCTCATGTCGTGCTTCCTTGTGGTACTTGCTATTAGAGGTCTAACCTCTCTGGTTTTGCATGGCCAGATTTAGAGCCAGTCCCCGAGGATCCAGCTTACT